>JASANG010003121.1:0-132659 GCA_030248215.1 Enoplolaimus lenunculus
TTTGAAGCGAATTGCAGTCAACTGACCAGCCAGAGTTTGCACAACTACATGCGCGTAAAAAGCCCTGAAGTTGTTTATCCTAACCCCTAAAATTCAAGCAAACATGCTTATGGCACTGCAAACAATATTCAAAATACATGCGCCTTACAATTTACATTTATACACGAGCCAGTTTGTTAAACTCCAGTACAGCAACAACCTATAGGCTGCAAAAGCTCCACTTGCACCAAAGTTACACACATAAATATAAATTACAGCAACATACATAACTCACATTTATACACATTCCTTGGTATATACTCGTGCAAATCTCCAAACAAAAAAGGGGGACTAGAAGACACTTACCAAATTACTAGGGAAACCTCGCAACATACATATCCAAAAGTTAGCAAAGTCACACAACGGATAGGGCCAACGCATAGGACTATGCGGCAACAGCAGTATGGGCAAATTCCTAAGCCTGAGCTGAAGCAAAAGACTATTCCAAAGCTTAAACTTACTTTTCCCAATTTCACGAAAAACCACTTTACCCCTGATTCGTTACATGGATCACTAACTGCGCAAGCCTCTGTTCCAGTTGTTGTTTTTATTAGGTTTCTTGTACCCTTGTAGATAAGGCCACAGTTGACAAATTCTGCGTTAAACTCAAAGCAAACGAAACCCCGACTTGCATCTAACATGCGAAAACCAAGCGATATTTTTCTTCCCTGTGAGTAAGCAAATTCCGTGCATTTGGCTTTCTAAACTTTGACGCACCAACAAAACATTTTGTTAAATGTGCAATCCACCAATAATGCCGGGTAGGCAAAACAACAAAAGCGTTCGTGTCCGTCAATAGCGCAGTAAAGTTCGATAAGGGGGGGCGACTTACCTCCCTACTTCACAACAACATCCCGAAATCCCAGAATCCCACGTTTGACCATATCCCAAAATCCAAAAAATCCTGAAATCCCACCTTCGACTATATCACTAAATTCCAAGATCCCACCTTCAACCATATCCCGAAATTCTAAAGTTCCAAAATCCCACCTTCGACCACATTGTAACACTTTCGATGCCAGTCGGAACTCCAGGGAAGGCCTACAAGCAATCATAGTTACTAAGCACGAGCACACTTCAAATCTGTCAACTAAATCACCTGCAGTACGCCCCAAAAATTCACACTAATAAGTATTTCCCTCGCATAAAACGGAATACGTACACAACTCAACTACAAATTATCACAGATTGCCTTGATACACGAAGGTATACCGATATATTAATCGGTAAACTCGAATAAAATTGGTCCCCAACAGGGATTGATCACTAAATCGTCAATACTTACACAATACGTATGATACTCTTATCTAGATATTCACGCTAACACTCCCCTTAATTCTCGAACATGGACCAAATATCCTTCTATGTCGTCAATATCTCAAAAAATTAGCTCAATATACCACAAGATTATCTTGAAACAATTCTCAATATTTTTCAAAGGATCGCAACAGCAAAGTTGCTCTACATAAGTAAAAACAGAAAAAATTTGAAAGCTCCTATACGAGGATTGTCCAACAATTCGCAATACGCAATTACTTATCATCTCAACCAAGAATATTCCAAAAAGCAAGCGTCAACCCAAAATTTGCTTGACCTCACCTCTATGCCAGGAAACTACGCTTATTACTTTAAGCGGGCAGTATAACCAACAGACGCGTATACTACTAGATTATCACAACGATAGGACTACCTACGTCCTTTCATGAAATCGTTAAAATAATCATTGCGTAGTGCCAAACACAAACCATCCGAAGCACAAACCTGGACGAATCAGTAAAATCGCATTAAAAATTTGGGCAGCACATGCCCTTACTAACGTCTGAATAACTGCCCTGAAGTGGTTTTACACTGGACTTTTGTAGGCTCTGATTGAAAGGTCAAAATAATTCTCGAAATTATTTCAAAAATGCAAAAAACCCAAAAAATTCTAACTATTTTGTAAAAATTATAAGTTTTACACGAGCAAATTTAAGTTTAAACAAATAATTCAGAAGAAATTCCAGTATGTAGCTTTCACTCTTATCATAATGCATAGTTTTGCACCTTAGACTAAATATTCACTTCAATGAGCACTCCCTCGCTGTCGTATAGCGTACAGGGGTCAAATGCTTCCAAAACGAAGGTCAACTAACGAGTTTGAAGCGAATTGCAGTCAACTGACCAGCCAGAGTTTGCACAACTACATGCGCGTAAAAAGCCCTGAAGTTGTTTATCCTAACCCCTAAAATTCAAGCAAACATGCTTATGGCACTGCAAACAATATTCAAAATACATGCGCCTTACAATTTACATTTATACACGAGCCAGTTTGTTAAACTCCAGTACAGCAACAACCTATAGGCTGCAAAAGCTCCACTTGCACCAAAGTTACACACATAAATATAAATTACAGCAACATACATAACTCACATTTATACACATTCCTTGGTATATACTCGTGCAAATCTCCAAACGAAAAGGGGGACTAGAAGACACTTACCAAATTACTAGGGAAACCTCGCAACATACATATCCAAAAGTTAGCAAAGTCACACAACGGATAGGGCCAACGCATAGGACTATGCGGCAACAGCAGTATGGGCAAATTCCTAAGCCTGAGCTGAAGCAAAAGACTATTCCAAAGCTTAAACTTACTTTTCCCAATTTCACGAAAAACCACTTTACCCCTGATTCGTTACATGGATCACTAACTGCGCAAGCCTCTGTTCCAGTTGTTGTTTTTATTAGGTTTCTTGTACCCTTGTAGATAAGGCCACAGTTGACAAATTCTGCGTTAAACTCAAAGCAAACGAAACCCCGACTTGCATCTAACATGCGAAAACCAAGCGATATTTTTCTTCCCTGTGAGTAAGCAAATTCCGTGCATTTGGCTTTCTAAACTTTGACGCACCAACAAAACATTTTGTTAAATGTGCAATCCACCAATAATGCCGGGTAGGCAAAACAACAAAAGCGTTCGTGTCCGTCAATAGCGCAGTAAAGTTCGATAAGGGGGGGGCGACTTACCTCCCTACTTCACAACAACATCCCGAAATCCCAGAATCCCACGTTTGACCATATCCCAAAATCCAAAAAATCCTGAAATCCCACCTTCGACTATATCACTAAATTCCAAGATCCCACCTTCAACCATATCCCGAAATTCTAAAGTCCCAAACTCCCACCTTCGACCATATCCCGAATCCCGAAATTCCAAAATCCCACCTTCGACCACATCTTGAAATCCCAAAATTGTGTCTTCGACCTTAGCCGGAATTCCAAAATCCCAAAATATCACCTTCGACCATATTCCAAAATTATAAATTGTCACCTACGATCATATCTGGAAATCCCAAAACCCCATTTTCCACCATATCACGAAATCCCAAAATCCCACCCTCGACCGCATCCCGAAATCCTAAAATCCGGAAATGCCGCCTTCGACCATATCGCGAAATCCCAAAATTACACCTTCAACCATGTCACGAAATTTCAAAATCCCAAAAATCCCGCACCTTCCACCATATCCCGAATCTTAAAATTGCAAAATCTCACCGGTTACCACATTCCGAAATCCCAAAATTCCGCCTTGGACCATAGCTTCGGCTCCGATAAAAGTTTTGCCATAATTTCCGGCAATTTCTGCAGTAAAATTTTGCTTAATTTTGCAAAATTTATCAGTTTAGCGCGTTTTTTTCAGTTTTGTTACAATTTTCGGAAAGAATTTCTGAAATTTCGCAGAAAATTCGCGTAAAACCGATAACTTTTAACAACATATTACAGATATTGGCTAAAATTAACTAATTGACCATTATTTTTACAACCTAATTTCGCCACACCTCCGGTTCAGGCTCCGGCAAGTTCATTGGCCTTCCCGCTGCCCCAGCTGTTCCCGCTGTCCGAACTGTCCCAGCTGCCCCAATTATATTTGTTATGTGTACTCCTGTTTGTCCCGGCACATTGGGACGGCCTTCAGCGTAACATTGACCATCCTCATGACCTTTAGAACTGTTTACTTGTCGGCGTTTTATGTCGCTTAATACCGCGTGCTGTATGATGAAGCTTAATACTCACAGGCTACAAAAGTATGGTTCACAATTTATGATAAATGTTGAACAATGTTCAAAATACAAATTATTCTTCGTCACTGCCATCACTATCATCAGTTGATTCTTCATATAGCAATTGTTTGTACTCTTGTCTTGCGGCAAATGGCTCTGTGCCGCCATGGACAATAAATTTCACTTTTTCATCGCTCGCGGTTACAGGTAACTTTGTTTTGACTTCGTTCATTCTACGACCACTTTATCAGCTTCGCGGTGTTTCAGTTTCACTTGTTATGGGTCATTCAGGTTAAAATGCACACGCGTATGTAAAAATGTTCCACCAACCTCATTGGGAAGAGCACCAAAATACAAATCCTGCCTGGAGACAAGGTACAGTTTCATAGCTGTAGTTAGATATTGTTAATTGTTGAGACTCTGTCGGAAGGGACTCTGGACAAATGCATGTTGTATGCACGATGATAGGACATTTATAACGTCTACACGCACATCATTCAACTCAAAAATTGAGTTTGTTTAGAGGAACTATGGACACTATATAACAGTTCCTGATGATGATGTCAGGACGAATAAATATATAAGTACACGCCTAGAGCATATTCATTGTCTACAGGTTCAGACAATCCTATATGGATATGTCAGGTAGGGTATAAAGAGATTGGGTAGGGACAACGCCGGTTTTCAAAAGGAAGGGACATTTTTTACAAATGTGCCTGCGTTTTAAACGTGGGTGACCCATTAAGTTTTCACACACATCTCGTTGCAAGCAACAAATGTTGCATGTGCAATTTTTATTATTCTATGAGTATAAATTATCGCTTTAGAACTTTTTAAAATTTTACAAACCTCAAGATAAATTTGAAAATTTTCAAAAGGGAATGAATAGGTTTGGTGTATTTGCCTATTTTGCATAAACTCACATTGTTCTGTTTTTTCATCATATCCGGCATAGATCTTTTCTATCCTGATGTGTGGTCCACTACTCTCACATCACATGTGTATAGCATTTATAACCAGTTGGTAAGGTTTTCAAACTTACGAACGGTAGCGGTTCTATATCTCGAATTTTGCAGAGACGTTAAATAAATCAAAGCTCGAAATCCGATGCATCCTTTAGCTGTCCGGTTAGTGTTTCGAATTTCCCATGACATATCACCAGTGTTGCTAGGTGCTACAACACATTTGATTTGAGAATACGGTGATTGATTTCAAAGTTGAATTTCAAACCCATGACTCTGATACTTCAAGAATCGTACGGTTTTGATTCCAGTTTCAGGTGAATTTGTACATCTTCTGTTTCTCCTTAAAATTCCGTCCTAATTCTAACGCAAAAGATCGCAGGAATAGAGAGTGGTGAACGCTTTGCGTTGCAAATCACTGCATCGCGTCCGCTTTTTGAAAGATTGCGCCAATTATGTCTAATAATAAGAGATCGGATGGAAACTTCTTAGCTAGTATAAAGATAATCACTAGTGCAGAAATTGAACAATATCACTTCGAGAAAATTTTGGGGTAGGCAGGAGAGAAAGGGAATTTATATAATTTTAAAATCGTCATCGCTTGTTATGCTTGTAGAAAACTAGTCTGATGCCAGCAAGAGGGGCTTTCGTTCGAGCTTTAGATCCCATGATCGACCGATTCTCATTCAAGCGCGCTACCACTGAGTCATGCCACCTCACAATCATCTGCTGAAGAACCTCAACATTTTACGCCCACATGTATCTTGGTTCTTCCATGTCTTACTGCTGTTGCATATGGAGGCACTACATACGCATCAGTGTTTTAACAAAACTCAGCAGCTGATTGTGCGGCGGCGTGGCTCAGTGGTAGAGCGCTGGGTTGAGAATCTTTTTGCCGTGGGCCATGGGATCGAAACCTCTTAGGGACGCACATTCTTTTCAGCTGCAACAACTCAGAACTAAAAACCGTTGTCCCTCGCATACCCATCAGTGAGACATGTATGTTTTAGTGCATATGCAATATATGCAACGCACATATTGTATGCTAGCCGGCAGCATGGTACAGTGGTAGACCGTTTGCCTATTTATTTGTTCGTAGGTCCCGCTTTTTTAACTTGCCTAGCAAGAAGGTCCAAAATCCCTCCGTTCCTGCCTAGACCAATGTAAGCATGTGAGACATGCATGTCCGTTATGTGCACATGCAATATAGTGCAGTGCACTGCATGTATGCTAGCTGGCAGCATGCGGTCGACACATATAGTCGACGAAATATGCAGTTGGAGAGGCGGGCTGCGTGGCGCAGTGGTAAAGTATTCGCTTAAGGATCCATAGGCTGAGTTCGATCCCCGCTCTAGCCCGCTTTTCCAGCTGCTTGGTAGAAAGGTCTGATGACCTTGGTTCCTACCTAGACTGACATGGGGGCCACGCCGTGAGCGCAATGGCAAACTGCCGCGCTATGAACACGGTATCCAGTCGAAAATAGGATGGACGGTCAAGGGACGACCTTGTTGAAAATAAGGGCATGTAAGCATGTGAGACATGCTTGTCCGTTATGTGCACATGCAATATAGTGCAGTGCACTGCATGTATGCTAGCTGGCAGCATACGGTCGACACATATAGTCGACGAAATATGCAGTTGGAGAGGCGGGCTGCGTGGCGCAGTGGTAAAGTATTCGCTTAAGGATCCATAGGCTGAGTTCGATCCCCGCTCTAGCCCGCTTTTCCAGCTGCTTGGTAGAAAGGTCTGATGTCCTTGGTTCCTACCTAGACTGACAACCAACATGGGGGCCCACGCCATGATCGCAGTGAAGAACTGCCGCGCTTTTAACAAGGTATCTAGTCGAAAACAGGTTGGACGGGCAAAGGAAGGGGAGAGTATCGGGGTACGTAGCGCAGTGGTAGAAAATTATTGTTGTTGTTGTTGTAGCATCTTCGAGATTGCATCATTCGGATGTTGAGAGGCCGAGAAATAAGAAATGTAGCCGGTCTGTTTCCTGAGGCAGTTGAAAAGATGCCGGGTGTCGTGTGGTGTCGCTTGGCAGTCAGGGCAGGCATCCGTCGTTTCTGGGTTTATCCTGGCCATGTAGTGATTTGTAATCCAGGACCCTCTTATCGTAGCTACTTGAGCAAAGAACGAGTTTTTCTGGGGAGGTCTTCTTCTAGTGCCACGGGGGAGGATCGCTTAAGGATCCCCAGGCTTGAAGTTCGATCCTTGATCTGGGTCCGCTTTTCCAGCTGTTTAGTTAAAAGGTCTTGAGGTCCTGGCTGTTACCTAGACTGACACAGCATAAATATGTATCGACAAGTACAGTCCGGTTTAAAATCAGTTGAAGAGACGGGCTATGTGGCGCAATGGTAGAACGTTTGCTTAATGATGCGCATGGTGAGAATTCGTGTCACCCCTGTTTACCTGCTGTTTCTGCTGCTTAGTTGAAAAGGTCTCAAGTTCTGGTTCCTACGTAGACTAACATGCATAGCGTACGATACAAATTGAAGACTTGTACAGTTTATTTAATTCAAGCTTTAAATATTTTTGTTGTGATATTGCAATATATACATACAAATATATAGCAAAATGAGCAGTACTACGCCGTTCAACGATACGTCAAGTACTGGGGATGCTACACACGTTACCTCTCAAATGGATCAGTCTGAGCCTGTACCTAAGCCTGTCGAATATTCTTTCGATGAGAATGCTAGCTCTCTGGAGGAGGCACGGTCACCGATCATGATATCTCCGCCTGTTGGATCTGAAGCTCAATCCGGTATTGCTGGTATTTCGCCGGGAGCATTGAGTCGTGACAGTCAAGAGTCATCGTCAACTAATAACGGTTTTGTTCAACTTGAGAAACCTACGCACGAATCAAGTAATCTGCATATTGCTGGGTTTTCGCTAGCCCAGTCTCGAGGGCTGCTTTTTTGGAGGTGCTCCCGAGTTGATGAGTGGGAATTTTTTCAGAGAGACCTGAGATGAAAGTGAAGTGCTCAAAGTTTGAAATTTTTTGTATTTTTCTTAAGTTTTTGCTTGAGTGTGCTATTTCGATGCTTAGAGGTGACGCTAACCCGTGTGTCTTGTCTTTCTGGTTGGATTTCGAGTGGGCGATGGTTTCTCGACTAGCAAAATATGTGTATAGATTGTTTGTTTAACCCAAGGAGGCGAGAAACTAGTGGATTTAGAGATTTTGAGAGTTAGGATTGGGCTTACGATTTTGTTAGTGGGTGCACCCTCATAGATTATGTGGGTTTTTTGTTATAGACGCAGCATTTGAATTACATAGGTATTTGTTTCATTGATAGTGTTTTTATTTGTGTTTCGTTAGGATACAATGTATTATATTTCATGTATGTCGTCAACTTTTATTGTTTATATACATATATATTCAGGGTGCAACCGTAATTCCGGTTCCGATATTTTCTCACCCTCCGGTTCCGGTAAATTTTTATCGGAATTAAATATTACGATATTGAATTTTTGACGGTGGAAATGAGGATATTTTCGAGGACATCTGGTTTGAGTTTTGTTTGATTTGAAGTGTGTTATATGCTATATATTTCAGCCGCTGCAAATCCTTGTCAAGATGTATCGAGTCCAGAAAATTTGCTCATTTCATTAAACGGCGCCGATGCTGGTTCTGTTGATTCTTCTTCGCTTCAACAACAACAACAACAACATACTATACATGTACGTTATACGAGGAATCATATATACCGCATAGTTGCATGTGCGAAAACATTAAATATATTGGAATTGAATTTGTATTTCAGTTATACGGTATGTCGACTTTAAATAAAGCGAAAGGGTAAATTAAATTCCATTTGAAAAAAGCAGGCCGTAATACGAGTTTCAAATCGAGAGTGCACGATACCCCGGGACATACATACATATGCATAAAGCACATATATATCTATATCTGAATACATATTATATACCAGTCGTAGTCGAACTACGTACTGAAATAATTTAGGTAATATGCAAATTAGTTATTAGCTAATTATTCATTTATCGGTTTTGGAGGTTTGTAAACAGTTTACTCAGATTCCTCGCGCCCAAAAACCTTCAGTAACCCTCATAATTATTGAAATGATTTTAAAAGTACTAATTTTGTCTTGTCAATTACGCTAATATGCAAATTTGGTATTAGCTACATAACTGTTCAATTATCGGTTTTGGAGGTTTGTAAACAATTTATCCAGATTCCTCGCATCCAAAAAAGCCTTTATTGCTGAAATTAGATTGCAATTAGTGGAATAATGTAGAAAGTAGTGATGTGCGGATTAATCGGCATCGGTAATAATCGGCAGTTTTCGTGAGTATCGGCATCGGCACTGCATAACAATTGCCGATTTTTTGCCGATACTTTTTGCGCATCACAGTCAGTTTGAATGCTATCAATTTCATTTCTGGGCGCAAAGCAGTGTGTCCGGTCAGGAAAACTGATATCTTTCTTGCGTATGTTTGAAAAAATTAATTGACATGAACCGTTCGTCTAAAATTATAATCGTTTATTATGGTTAGCGTTTTTAAGTCTTCGTATAATGGTGTAATGTAGTATTCTATCTGTTAATTAAGCATGGTGTACTAAGTTGAAATCGGCATCAGCATCGGCAAAATTTCAAAATAAGAATCGGCATCGGTAAAATTTTTGTTATCGGCACATCCCTAGTAGAAAGTTCTAATTTAGGCTTAATTAATTATGCAAATTAGCCTGTAGCCAATACGAGGTTAGCACCCCACCGCAGGATCATTGGCTTTCAAACAAAAAAGTTTATCAAAATCGGTTCAGCGATTCCTGAGATTCTTTTCGGACGAACAAACAGACGGACGGACGGACATCCACCTTTCGACCCCAGAGTACAAAACATAAAACACTTCGCGAAACTCTGAGCTTTGCTCGGAGTTTCGTTTTGCGTAAAGATCACTGGTATGAATACGAAATATATATCTTGCGTCCGCATTCTCAATAGTATGTGTAGCACCTCTGATTAGTGGTGATCAGTCTTGTAACTGTTTAACCAGTGAATGATGAGATTCCAAGTTTGGCCCTGTTTTTGTAAGTTGACTTGTCCTTGCGTTTTGCAACTCCAGCAGTCCGTCTGTTTGAAAACCTGTTGCCTACTGGTGATAGGTTTTAAAATGCATTGCAGAATATCGGCCTCAGGACGAAATATTTCATTTTTAGACTGAAAAGTTAAAAGTTACACCATTTGCCTGAATTGTTTAGAACAGGTTCTGTTTCAATATCAAAAGGAATAGAATGTAGACGTTTATGAATTGTAGCGGTCGTGATCTGTTGCGGCGGTGATCACGATCCTATACGCTTATTGAGCGAAGCTCGGAGTTTCTCGAAGCGTTTTATGTTTTGTACTTGAGGGTCGAAAGGTGGATGTCCGTCTGTCCGTCCGAAAAGAATCTCAGGAACGGCTGAACCGATTTTGATAAACTTTTTTTGTTTGAAAGCCAATTATCTTGGGGTGTTAACCTCGCATTGGGGTTTTTAAATTTTAAGCCGTTTATTAGCTACAGGCTAATTTGCATAATTAATTAAGCCTAAATTAGGATTTTCCACAATATTTAACTAATTATTACAGTTAGAAGCAATCTATTTTTAGCATTAAAGGGTTTTTGGGTGCGAGAAGTCTGCGTAGACTGTTTACAAACCTCCAAAACCGATAATTGAGCAGTTAGCTAATAGATAATTTGCATATTAGCATAGTTTATAAGCCTAAATTAGGACTTTTTACAATATTTCTCTAATTATTAAGGTTAAAAGCAATATAATTTCAGCACTAAAGGATTTTTTGGTGCGAGGAATTTGAATAAATAGTTTACAAACATCCAAAAACCGATAATTGAATAGTTAGCTAATAGCTAATTTGCCTATTAGCTTAATTGGCAAAACAAAATTAGGACTTTTTAAATTACTCCAAAATTTATTAGAGTGGCTGAGGGTTTTTGGGTGCGAGGAATTTGAATAAATAGTTTACAAACATCCAAAACCGATAATTGAATAGTTAGCTAATAGCTAATTTGCATATTACCTTAATTGACAAGACAAAACTAGGACTTTTTAAATTATTTCAATAATTATTAGGGTTTACTGAAGGTTTTTGGGCGCGAAGAATCTGAATAAATTGTTTACAAACCTCCAAAGCCGATAATTGAATAGTTAGCTAATAACTAATTTGCATATTAGCTTAATTGACAAAACAAAATTAGGACTTCTGAAGGGTTTTTGGGTGCGAAGAATCTGAGGAAATTGCTTACAAACCTCGAAAACCGATAAATGAATAGATAGCTAACAACTAATTTGCATATTACCTCAATTGCTTACGTGCGTTCGAGCTTCGCTCAATAAATGTAGTCCCACTACGACTGGTATTAAGTGTTTTATGGACCTAGTTCAAAGCAGAGAAATGAAGTGCTAAAATGGCAGTATATCTCGTTCTAAGGCCTACAGTGCATGGGGGGAACAAATGTTTGGTTATCGTTTCAGATTCAGCAAGAATTAAACGTTCGGAATTGAAATCTTGTGATTCTGAACGTCAGTCCTTGGTTCGATATTTGAATTTTCACATGTTTCTATTGCCTGCATAGGACTCTGCTTGCTAGGTCGGAATGTCAATTACGACAGTTATTTTTTCTTTAATATTTTTATTTCACAGGTTTTGCGAGGTTATGTTTCGGATTCGTAACTGAATTCGTCAAAATTGCACGGGTTTACATTCGGAATCGGTGAAAGCGTGAGGTCGCCTTTACGATTGCACACCTTTAATCAGTTTAGCACGTTTCAGGATTTGGCTTATTCTGGTGGCCGTGTCAATCCTGCGTTCAGCCCGTTTAGTCCAGAGGCGGAACATCCTGATGTTGGCGCAATGCCGGCTGTAAATCCTGTTGAATTTTCTGGAAATATGTTGCGAAGCACAGAAAGTGATGATTTTATCAAGTGGGTGAAATCATTATATATGTTTTATTTTGAGATTAATACCTGGGAATCCATGTAGATTTTCAGATGTGTCATTTGGTGGTTGAATTTCGGAAGCAATAAGTAACCGTTTTGTATTGTGACGGACGGCGCCGGACGTTATCAATAGTATAGCGCCACCCTTAATGTTTAAGGTTGATGGCAAGTTAATCCCTGCAAATTAAATTGAGAACCGAACATAGGTAGGGTTGCTAGTTAATTTTTGTTTTGATTTTAGCGTATGAAAATTTCGTGTATGCTAAAACTTTGTTTAATTTGTTTTTAGACAAATAACATAATTATTTTTATTACAGGGCAGATCTTGTTGATTTTTCGACGGCTTCAAAGCCAATCCATTTGGATCCGATGCAACACAGTGATGTGTCTGCCAATTTAGATCCGGTACGCGATTTGCATTTTTTATTCAGGGAAATGTGTGTAATATGTCAACCATTAATGTAGGTGAAGCCGAATATCCGGTTCCGGTAATGCTCGACATCCGGCTGCGAAATTATAGGATGCTGGATATTTGACGCTGAAAATATAACATAACTCAATTAAACCTCTTGTTTCTGATGAGAGTTTTTTGCAACATTTTGAAGTAAGTTTTAACGCTAGACTTCGCAATACTCACATGTCTTGGGGGGATTTTGTGCTGCAAAAGTCACGTTTAATAATTGTCAGTTTGGTCGAACACAGTTTGTTAATAATGGCTCAAAGCATGTATACTTAAGCGTAAAAAGATTAAACGCCCTCCATTCGGCTTGTCTTTCAATTTTCTTATCTTTAAACATTCGTTTTATAGCAAGACTAAACCTTGAATCTGCAGAAAAGTTACCAGCATCTTTTCAGCCTGTGGGATGGGTATAATGGGCACTCACAAATATAACCATTAATTCAGAAACCCTTCCACTTCTAAACAAAACACACACATAGATATAAAATTTATTACAAAGTACCTTTTATCAAAATAAAACAAACAATATAAAATAACACAATCATTATCGACTCTTTCAGTAGTGCGTACATTTTTTGTGTATTTGTAAACTTATATATGCATGAATCAGGGTGCAACTTGAATTACAATTTACGGGAACTGGAATTTGAAAAATTACCGGAACGGGATTCGGAACCGGTAGGTAAAAATGCATACCACCGAAAAATTCATTTTAATTTTTTTGGGTGTATTATTGGTGAAATAGTATTAGTTGAAGATGGGTATTGACTTAATCAACTGTATTTTAGATTTTGTTTATCCACTAAAGGAAAATCTACCTTCGAAGGTTTATTTTCGGCGATTATCAAGATTTATGCTATAATTAAATCTATTTAATTTTATCGTCACTAATAGAACAAGCGGCTATCCAAAGCTGCTTAAAGATTGATTTTTTAATCCTGGTAAAAATTTACCGGAACCGGAAGGTTAAAAATGCCGGAACCGAAAACGATATTGCGGTTGCAACCTGGCATCTATGTGTATATAATATATACGTAATTATATGTCTTTTCGAAAGTACTTAAAAACCACGTTGTTCAAAAACCCAATGAAATTAAGTAAACCGATCAAAAATCCACCCCGAGGTTCGAAAAAACCCTGTTTGTGTTTAAAGTAAGGCAAGGTAACCAGTGGTTTTTTCAAATTTGCCATGCAGCCATCACAGTTAGTTTGTAATATACGTATTGTACAATTTTAAAACAGACAGCCTAAGTAGGTCCCGACGTCACCCTCGGCCGTAAGGCTTTAATGTAAATGTTTTAGTGATATGTAGCATTGTTTCTATCATTTTTGACAGTATATTTCTGTTTAGTATGAACCGCGACTAACAATGTCTCCGTCTGATCCGATCCAGATTCCAATGGAACAGTCTACGGATTCTACTGGCATTTTTGAGTAAGTAAATCACTAAAGGTTAGGTTTAGGCGTACATAAATAGTTAGAATTGTCAGCTTGAATTTTGTATTTAGCCTGTTCCATAAGTAGCTTTCATTACATTGATATTGCAGATGTCGCTTAGTGCCAAAGGTTAATTTAAGTGTAGTTGCGTATGCATCGTAAAATGTAAACTGAAATCGTAAATCTTAAGGGTGGTGCTATACTTTTAACCCCCCGTCCTTACTGGCTAACATCGGACACGCTGTAATTTGATTTCTGGCACTATAACGATTTCATATACCGGGTTGAGGTTGCAGCGTATTTTTGCGTGTGCTTTCTCTTTTCAGGCCTCGCTATAGTCCGGAAACGTCTCATTTAATGACAGCATCTGACGCACATGCATTAGATGAAATTCAAGAATCAGCGGAAGATTTCAACGAAGGTGAAATGGACACAACTGGATTGAAATACGACCTTGACTTGAACGCAGCAAAACGCCGCTACGAACAGCAACCGACAATCGAAGATACGCAACCGATATTAGATTTTCCGGCATCGAAGCCAACAGCGCCGATAATGGACGTTCGCGATGCGGATTTTCGAACGAGTGGGAATGACATAGCTGGTAGTGTTTTGGCGGGAAAACAAATCGATGTCAAATTTGAACAACGGTCGCCATCACCGTCGCCGCCAGGTTCTCCGTGTCCGGAAGCTCGCGAGTATATGCGCCATTTGAGCAGTGGGCATGAGCGAGAAGATGGTAAAGGCTAGTCGTGTTTTTTGTTTTTGTAGCATGCATTTTGTTTGAGTACGCTGAAGTAGCTTCGATTTTCTAAGTTGTCTGTATTTTGTTCAGGTAGGTTTGATTTTATTTGAGTACTCTGCAGTTTTTAAGAAGCCCGTATTTTGACTTTGCTTTCACATTTGGTCGAATTTTAGTATTAACCGTTTTCAACATTTGAGACGCTATTGAAAAAGATTAAAATGGTTATTCATAATGTGCGAGGCCAGGGAGTGGTTTTAAGAATCAAAAGCCCTTCATTTTTATTGAAATTTTTGTATGAAAGGTGGATTTTAGATACTTTTTCATTCTGTAACACAAGAAACCTTTTTTAAAGTTTTCATAATTTTTTTCAAATCCTAACTACTTTCATGCCAGTAATTTCTATAATTTTATTCTTTTCCAAATACATGGAAATTTTATGCTTTGCATGATGTTATGTGATTTTGTATTTTATGTTTAGGTAATATTTGGAAGTGTCCTGTGTTTTCGTTGAAAAATTGGAATCCGAAAGGTATGTTGTTTTTATGGCGAATAAAAAAATAATGTGTATGTTTAGGTAAAACTGCGAAGTCAAGGAGTTTAACACAGGATAATATGCAGTCTAGCATGGTAGGGATGGCCAAAAAATTTAGCTGGACCAACGGCGGGATATTACAGCATACGAGCATGAGGCTCTTATTCCCGTTAATTTTTTGAACTTTTGTTTCAGTTCGTATAATCGGTGTTTTTGACTATTTATGGAGCGTTGAATAGGATGTTTTAGATGAAATAGGTATTGAGTTGTAGAAATCGTATTCTCAACTGTGTATAGCATTTATAACCAGTTGGCGATACCAGTTTTTAAAACATTCGAAAGACCAAATGTCTGTGTACAAAACTTTGTATGTTAAATTTAGTCGAGAGGGGTAAACACTGAATTCTTGCTGTCAAGTTTCAGTTGATCTGTTACTTTAAAAGCAACTGCTAACTGGTGATGGTTGGCACATAACATAGAAGGGTGGAAAATGGAACTGGATCAAACCTGGGTCGGAAGCAGAATCGGTACAGCAACTTTTTACCGGTGTTCATGTCGAAATCGCACCTAAAAATGTCGTGACTGTCCGAAATGTAACTGTTAGAAGTTGCATGTACAGACTCACGATTTCCTGAATCAGTCTCAAGTAATTTTTTTGAATGCAGGTTAGACGTACGCGCTGAATGCAAGCAAGAGTATTTGAACTTTAATATTTTAAAAATAGTCTCCCTCCGGCTTCACGCTCCGTCGACGCGTTTTACTGCCATCATTTCATTTACGTGCCGAAGTTTGGCTAAATTTTGCTGAAAAATATTGCGAAAACATATATTTTCTGTGTGAGCATTCGTTAAGTTTTTTATGCTAAAATTCTAGAATTTGCACAAAAAATTTTGGTTCAACATCAAAAAACAACCTTATTTAAGGTTGTAGATACGTCAACAAAAATTAATACTTTTGCTTTCGGTTACCTTGCGTCGTTTGCATTAAATACAACGATTGCGAGTTTCGGTTTTGGAGAGTTTCAATTATCCGCTGGTTTTAGTCTCATTGTTGTCGGTCGGATACTGTTTCAACCGAAACGTAAATTTTGAAACAAACTAGTCAAAGGCACTGTGATGAGTATTTTTCTTTCCGTCGAAAATTTTTTCAGCAATATATCTACAAAACGGAGAAATTAATGTTCTGCGAACATGTAAATGTAATACGTAAATTGCAAAGAAGAAAACTCGAGTCTTTTCGACTATTTTATGCTTACATACGTAAACGTTTATTCGGATTGAAAAAAAACTATCGAACTGGAACTGGATTCAAAAAATTTGTCTGGATATACTCTGTATTATATCAGAGGACGATAGGGTTTATATGCATTTGTTGTGAAGTGATGTTCACTGTTCCTACGAATTGTCGTGTTTAGTAAGCGAAGAAAGCTAAAATTCGAACGGAGGCGACCGGTTTCGGCCATTAAGAGCCACAGAAGGTAGAATTGAGGATGAACCGTAACAAACGAAGTAAGCTTAGAACCATAAATGCTATGTTTATTTTCTATTTCAAGGTAAAATGTTGAGACCAGACAGGATCTTTTACGACAGATCCGACATTGGCGAATACGGGCATTCCAGCAGCGTATTAGTACAATTTGTTGTGATATTTTTCGTTTTTTCAATTTATTATTGAAGCTGACCTAAATAAGTGTTATTTTGAACGTCTATATAAGTTTTGTTGACATTTTCAACTCTAATTGAAAATGTAGGTTATAATACTTGGCTTACGCATCCATTCGGCGTTACATATATATAAATATATAAATATATATAAATGTAAATACATATAATATATATGTATATATGTATATGTATATATATGTATGTATATATGTATATATACAGTATGTTTTTGGTGGTGCCTGGCTCGTGATAACGTTTTACATTTTCGTAGATTTGAACGTAATAACGCAGATTTTGAAGTTGTGGGGCAGGACCGTGGCGTAGCCTGTAATATGGGAATCAAGGTTAGTATGTCTGAAAATTTCTAATTCGATGATTTGTTGTGTTAACTGAAATAATTCTTGAAACCCATGGACCAAAACCAGAAAGCTGGGGGATTTGGCCCCTTGGCAGGGGCAAGTAGATTTATACTGGCGTAGGGCAGAGGAAATGTTATAGAACAATGTTTGTGTCGACGTAGTTGGAAAGGTTTGGGCTGGGTGGGGGGTAATAATGCCTGTAGGGGCGGTGCCATTCAACTTCGCCCCTTTTCGGTAGTTGCGAGCCTGCGTGACCGCCGTTGATCCTAGTCAAATACGGAGTTTTAGTTTTGTGTTATATGTTTCTATTATTTTTTTATTCTTTTTTCGTTGTTATACAAAAGTACTTAAAGTCATCGCGGAAGTTTGCGAACGCAGTTTGCAGTTTTTAACGTTTAAGGTGTGATTCACGTGTTTAAATCACCATTGGAATCAGTTCAGGCTTAAAAGAATGCAACAGAATGTAGTAAACTTGTTGCCTGGGTAATACGCATTTTAGAGGGCTGTAGGTGTATGTGTTTTTAGGTTTATATTGCTTGGTCAAAAGTTCGAATGGCACGACTGTAGGCATATCAACCTGCTGGGAGGGCCAAACAAGCTTACTGGGTGTGGAGCATAACAAGCTAACCAGTGAGGCTGAAATTTATAAGGGATGGACGGAGCACCCTCTTGCTATGGATCCGTCGAATGGCCGCGTGGATCCGAGTATTTAATGGATCTTCCAAAAGCGACAAGTTAGGATTGCAACACTTTTGCTCACCTTTAAAGGTAAATTTTTTGAACCGCCCTGGCCGCAGTTGTGTTCGTGAGTGAAATTTAGATTGGTGTTGACTGGAGTCGAAAAACGGCTGAAATATTGCGTATTAAAATAGAATTGTTACATCGCTAACGGCTGGCTATTCAGTAATCTAGTGCATATTGGACAAGCAGGCATTTGGAGTAAGGACTGCTGGCCATCGTTTACTGATCCGACTTGTGTACATCCCAGAGTAGAGCAAGTGGGTTTCAGGGGTCGAAACAAAGCGCTTTTAGACATTTTTTAGTTGGTAATGCAAGCAACCCCCTTAGACTTTTTTAAAGAACGGGCATGACCCACCTTTCCAATAAACTCGCTACGAACATGTGTACGCCCACATTTATGGTTAAAGCCTACTATGCACATATTGTCAAAAGTGTACAGCAACTATTATCGTTCAGTAATTAGGCATTCAACCGCACTAACTATTGCAGTTATTGAATTCAAAATTGGTACAAAAGAGAGAAGGAGCGAAAAAAACCCCCAAAGGGGAGACCCGGAATTGGAATTGTAAAGTTTTATTAACTTATCAATAATTGATTGTTGTTAAGCTTTACAGAACCAGAAATCATCGCCAATTCGTTCATGCAACGTTTTTGAAAATTGTTGCCAGCCAACAAACACCCTAAATGAACATTATATGTGTCAGTACAAATTATCTGTACAGTCACAAAATGTCTAGTTCCGATTCCGATTCCGGTATTATCCAGTTCCGCTTTGCACCGTGGTCACGTAGAAGACCTATCGCCAACTGGTGATAGGTGCTACACACATTTGAGACCACGGGTCCTCAAGGCTCAGGCTTAGGCAAAGGCTTAGGTAAGCGTTTCCCTTAACCTAAGCCTAAGACTAATTCTAGCGGGAGATGTGTGCACGTAGAAAATAACAGATGTGGATTCAAAAATATTTGACCGGGGGTTGCGGGCTGGAAAATGTGTATGAAACGCAAAAATTGTAAGGTAGGGACCTTATCATTTTATCAGCAAAAAATTTTCTGAGGGTGAAAACTTGAAGCGTTGGGGACCATACCATTATAACACAAAACCCGGGGGGCGGCGGGCGCGGGGGGGGGGGGGGCCGCCGCCCCGGGCGGCGCCTTTTTTGGCCCCGCCCCCGCCCGCCCGCGGCCCACCGACAGCCGCCCCAACCGGAACCCACAAGGAAGGCCACCCCCCACAATAAAATTTCTGGGGGGATAGACGTACGTCCTCCCGCCCGCCCCCGCCCCCCCCCCCCCTTCCTCAGGATTCGCTCGTGGAAGGTAATAGTCCTAGCGTCGGCATGTTAGCTTTTTTTCGTTAGTTGGTGTCGGTGTCAATTCAAAAACACATATTTTTTGCCGTTTTAACATCATATGAAGCCGCTTTGAGCACGAAAAATAATAACCTTTACGTTGTTATGTCTTTAGTGTTTTATATTGTTTGGCTTCATTGATGTATATGTGTATATATATCCATTAAGGCCCGTCAAAAAATATTAAGACCCCCCGTTTATTAATTGGTTATGATGTTTTGTTTTCAACCTAAACCTAAGGTGGCTATGCATTTTGTCACGGGTTGTAAAATAATGTAAGTGGGGTTAACGATAAAGTAAATTAGAACCATGTTTAATAGAGTCTGCGGCCAATGTAAAGTACAGCTGCGGAACAGTATTATAAGCATATTCCTAAGCCTAAGCGTAAACCTAAGCATAAGAATGAGCGTATTTCCAAGCCTAAGCCTAAGCCAAGCAAAAAAACAACCTAGTGTAAAGCATAAACTTACTCTATTTTAGTCTCACAGAACAACTCTTCGCTCCTGATCTTCGTTACATGGACCGAGTTTGCTAAGGTCGTAGGTTCAATTGTTATGTCTTTATTAGAAAGTATTGTCGCTGTATTGTAGAGAATATACATCGGCTGGACTGACAACGAAATTCGATTCTGGCATTTTGATATATATCGAGCCACCACGGACAGTATCCGCTAGGTCAATTTAAAACTTAGATTTTTTCATTTTGTTGAGTGGCCCAAATTTAAGCTTTACCCACGGGGTATTGGCCGTGGTCTGGTACGCCATGTTGCCAGTACACTCTCACCTGAGGATAATATTTTTTGTATTCGCCGCCTCACCCTCGTTTAGTGACAGAGAACGGGCGGTAGCTAGGATTTCATGTCAGAAGCGAATAATGCGAGCGAGCATAGCGACGAGAAGACATTTTGATTTTTATAGTTCGGGGGAGATATACCTCCCCAACCACCCCCCCCCCCCCCTCCTTTGTAAGTTTGTGGTTATAAAAGGTGAATATGAAAACGCATTTAATGTGTCTTAAATGGACAGGGTATATGTATGTACCCTGTGTCTGCAACTGGTGTCGACGCACACACAATTTATATTTGGGTTTTTTGTTGATCTGTGTGAGTTGACACAAAAGGTTTTGAATTTAAGCTTTCAAAACGTCCAAGTGTGAACTGTTGATTGTGTTTTTACAATCACCTCGAATAGCGTTTTTGCTAACTTTTTAAAATGATGTATTTTATTTTTGAAAAAAAATATAATTTAAACATAAACGTAGGCTTTTTAATGCTGCAGAACCTTAGTTTAGATGTAATTCTGTAAGGGTTGCGCTATACGTTTGAAGACGTGCGGCGCTGTCCGTTACCGTGCGGGTGCCGTGCGTCACCGTGCGCGTGCCGTCCGTCACCGTGCGGCGCTGTCCGTTACCGTGCGGGTGCCGTGCGTCACCGTGCGCGTGCCGTCCGTCACCGTGCGGCGATGTCCGTCACCGAGCGGCGATGTCCGTTACCGTGCGGGTGCCGTCCGTCACCGTGCGGGTGCCGTCCGTCACCGTGCGGGTGCCGTCCGTCACCGTGCGCGTGCCGTCCGTCACCGTGCGGGTGCCGTCCGTCACCGTGCGCGTGCCGTCCGTCACCGTGCGGGTGCCGTCCGTCACCGTGCGCGTGCCGTCCGTCACCGTGCGCGTGCCGTCCGTCACCGTGCGCGTGCCGTCCGTCACCGTGCGGGTGCCGTCCGTCACCGTGCGGGTGCCGTCCGTCACCGTGCGGGTGCCGTTCGTCACCGTGCGGCGCTGTTCGTCACCGTGCGGCGATGTCCGTCACCGTACGGCGCTGTCCGTCACCTGCGGTATGGTACGCAAATAACTCACGTACGATAACGTATGATACGAACGGTGACAGACGGCGCCGTACGGGTGACGCACGGTGACGGACGTCAAGTACAGCGCAACCCTAATGAAATTTTGCAGCGGTTTTGGTCTTTATGAAGCGTGGACGTTTTGATTTGATTCGCCATTTTGAGTATCGTTTTTAGCTAATTTTGATGGCAATTACTTTATGTATATGTCGTAGGCCAATCTGCTCTTCAGGCGAATTACTAATTGGCACAGGCTAATCTGCTATTTTGTGTAATAGCAGTTTCGCCAAGGCTAAACTGCTATTAAATTTATAAAGCAATCGCCGATTTGATTATTTGGACAGATATAATAACGTTAACCAGTCAGCGTTGATTTTACGTCACTGTTGTATTGCTACATCTTACAATCGCTATTTGACAAGGCCAATCTGCTGTTTGCTCAGAAAATAGCAGATTGGCTTAGGTCAATTGGTATTTGGTTTGAATAGCAGATTGGCCTACGACATAAACAAAACATACAAAAAGCAAATACGTATTGCCTGTAAACATTGGTGTTCTGCATTATTGTAAGAAGGTATCGCTAATATTGCAGTCATTGATGTTGGTGTCTATGAACTTCTAAAACTAATATTTAAACACGAATTTAGCTACAGGCCACTGTTTTGCGTAGCAACCTATGCTAATGCGCCGTTCACAATAATTTTGACAACGGTGCCACAAAATATGCTATAGCCCAAGGCTACCACGAGGTCATTTTCAAAATGACCTCGTGATAGCCTTGGGCTATAGCATATTTTGTGGCACCGTTGACAAAATTATTGTGACCGGCGCATAATCAGTGTGGTTTATATTAGCTTCAATATCTATTTTGACTGCATTGTAGTCAGGAAGTAAATTTGGCCGTATAATTGCAAATAATATATATACAGGCTAGAAACGATGAAAAATTTCGCTTCCGCATCCGATTATACCGACATTTAGAATCGGAACCGGAATTTGATTTTAATCGGCATCGGAATTCCGTTTGCAACGCTTCACTGGTCGCTTGTAAACCGATGAGTCAAGCGCGTTGTTTTGAATCTTACCATTGGTCGGGGATCTAGGTTCAACCGGAATTACAATTTACTGGAACCGGAATTTGAAGAAATTACCCGAAAATGAACAATACATGCCACCGAAAAATTCATTTTAATTTTCGTTTTGCAATGGTTTTGGTGAAATAACCTTAGGTGGATAGTATTCACTTTATCTGCTGTATTTTAGATTTTATAGTCCACGGAAGCACAATCTATCTTCGATGGTTTATTTTCGGCGATTGTCAAGGTTTATAAACTATACGAATGAAATCTATTTAATTTTTATCGTCATTTTTTAGTAAAAGGCCTTGAATGCCACCGTCCAAACTTTAATACCGGAATTTTTTATCTCGGTACAAATTACCGGAACCGGAAGGTGAAAAAATGCTGGAACCGAAACTCCGGTTGCACCCTGTCGGCGATAGATGCGGTCCGTGTTAGTTTTAGGGCCGTCCCGTTTTTGCACACGACGACTTGCGATTGACAATTAATTTTACGCTCAGGAGTTGGGCTTAGGAATATGCTGAATCTTGAGTTACGTACGGCCTGTAAACCGTAACATTGGCCATAGAGATGTTATACGGTAATTTCAAACTACAGGTTCAGTTCAACATTCATTCATAGTGACGGATACAGTTCGACGTATTTTTTTGGATCGTTTAGACCCCGGATCCTTTTAAGGATTTGCGTGGATTACGCGCAATAGTTTATTGTGCGAGTTTGAGGCATTTGTTGAGCTGGTGCAAGTTGAGCAAGGAAAAATGGTTTGTACAGCGCGTTGGAGGTACGTTATGTGGTTTAAAAGACCCTGTCAAAGATGAGGTCTGTGTTTGAGAGAAAGAGAGAGTCGTTTATGTGGTGTCGTTCACGTGGATGGGTGTCAGTGTTGAACTTTAGGAATTGGTAAATGTAAAGACATTTTGGTGGCGTTTTGTGGCGAGTTGTACAGCCAAAGATGGTTGGTAAGGGAACGTGTATAGCGAGAATATTACGGTTCAATTATATAATTGAACACAAAATTAGGGCATTTCAAAATGTTTAATATTACTTTGAAGGTTGTAAATTAATTTTGTGGACTGGCTTGTATTGGGAGGTGGTGATTTACAAAGCGGAACGTCGTTTGAACAGTTGAGGTGTCATCGACTGATGGATGCGTCGTCGTGTAAGGTACGTATTGACCTGTGAAATTTGGCACAATGCCGGTGGACAGAGGGTGTAAAGCGGAACTGGATTATACCGGAATCGGAACAGCAAATTTATACTGAAATCGGAACCGGAACTGGTTTTGAATCGGAATTCTAATCGGAATCGGAGTTGCGATTGCACTCTGCCGTTGGACGATAGCAGAATCAGTTGATGGCTGCTGTCATGACCTTATAGAGAATCCCTGTGTATGTTGCTTTGAATCTAAATTGCGAAACGAAAGTGATTTATGACCAGTGTCAAGTCGAAACGTAAAACTACCGGTTGTAGAAGATTGGACCCTTAGGAGTAGAAGGAATGCATGCGGCGTCGCTGTATTATGGACTACGAGCATAGTTGGGCCTTGTAGCCGGAGCGGGCTGCAGGGTTTAGTCCTTCTAGGTAAATTCGGTGGCCCACGGATAGAAAGAGGACCGGAACGTTTTCCGGCCGGACTGTAATTAGAGTAAGCTTAAGCTTTAGACTAATTTTTTGCTTAGGCTTAGGTTCAGGTTTAGGCTTAAGTGTAGGACCATTCTTACGCTTAGGCTTAGGCATAGACGTAGGCTTAGGCTTAGCGATATGCTTATACTACCGTTCCGACCCTGTTCTATACATTGGCCAATTCGGTTTCCACCTGGAATGTTTTAGCATCGATTGCGAGTCGTGTCGAAGTTTACGCGTGGCGTGACTTTGTTTGAAAATTGGTTTGCTCCACTTGTGTTGAGCTGGTTAGGCTACGGAAACCAGCGTTTTGTTTGATTTGTTCTTGATTCAACACGGGAGTCATTGAAATATCGTTTAAAGCGATGAATTCGCTGTAGTAAGCAAGCAGAGCGTAACCTTGAAAAGGCTTGAAACGAGATCAGAGACAGGTTATTGGGGGAAGGGGGGGTTAAGCAATAATTTTTGCGGTGGATTCGGTGGTGCGTTGGGAGTCTTTTTATGTGTCCCATAGCTGAGGCGTACCCAAAGCTGGCTGGCCGATTGATGCAGTCTAGATTTTAGTTTGGGTATATAGCAACATTAGTGATATACGAAGTAATTATATATATCAGGGTACAACCGGAATTACAATTTACCGGAACCGGAACCGGAAAGTGAAAAATGCATTTCACCAAAAATTTCATTTTAATCGTATTTTTTGCTCTATTATTTGTGAAACAACCTTAGTCGAACATATGTATTTATTTTATTTGGTGTATTTTAGATTTTCATCATCGACTGAAGTGAAATCGACCATCAATGGCTTATATTCGGAGTACAAGTGGCTTTCAAAAGAGATTCTTAAAAATTAGCAAAGTTAAGAAAACGGCCAAATTATAACACCGAAATTTTTACATCGGGTAAAAATTTACCGCAACCGGAAGGTGAAAAAATGCCGGAACCGGAATTCCGGTTGCAACCTGATATATATATCGTTTGTGTGTAAGTCGGTTCCTTTTCTGCTTAGTATATAGGTACGTATTTAGTGATCGAATATAAGTTTATTTGAAAGACGTTGATTGGTTGGGCCACGGTCCTTATTCGTCCACTCAGGGCCATAGGCTGCTCACCTTGTTAGGGTAAAAATGTTTCAGGAGGTGCATACGAGGGTTTTCGTTGGCTTGCAAACATGGGTGGAAATTTTCTAGGGGTGGACCAAAATTTTTCCAGGGTGGTTGAGCCCCCTTGGCCCCCTTGGCTACGGACCCACGTCCACTAAAAACCATTTAGAACTGAGTCAGAAGACTGGTTTTTCAATAGCCAATAGAATCAGAGACGATATTTGAAGTTATACACCAGGGTATAACCGGAAGTCTGCCTATGGCTGTGGCAGAAAATCGACCGCCGGCTCTGGTAGAATTTTTGGTGTAGGTTATGGCAATTTCGGTAGTGAAATTTTGCAAAGTTTCACATAAATTATCTGTTTGGCGCGTTTCATTTTAACGGTTGGCACAATTTTTAATAAAAAATTGCCGAAATTTCGTAAAAATAAGCGTAAAATCAAACGATTGAACAACATATTGCGTATATTAGCTAAAATTAACAAATTAAGTATTTTAACTGCATTATTTCGCTTTCGCGTAAACTTCGGCTTCACCTCCGGCTCCGGCAAGTTTTGTTGACGTTCGGGTCCGACTCCGGTATTTTTTTGCATCCTGCTAGACACGGATATTCAAATTCGGTGTGGATGTGCCTCAAATTCAATGATATAACTTACAAAAACTGAATGGATATTAATAATTTCAAGTTGAAAAGTCATTGTACGTGTAGGTACATATATACACATATATACATACATTCGGGTATAAGCTCATCAAAAGCATGCCGATAATACTTATTTATCAACAGTGTAGCCAGGGGGGCGAGCTCTATGGGTCATGCCCACCTCCGTTTTGTGATTTTTTGGCAGGGGCGTTGTAGGAACTTTTCCAGTTGGAAACACATGACAAAACGTGGATAGGAAGTTTTTGTTCCGTAGAACTACTCCACCTACCGTCGTCTAAATATTTCGCTCCTTGCACCGAATGCTGCTTGTTTACGTATGCGTATAGCATTAATAATACACAATTCCAAGCAAACGCATATTAGAAAGCCGCTTTATGGTGGCGTTCCAGCGGCTAAGCTATCGTATAAGCAGTATGGCTTTCATATATAGACTGCTTTACCAGGGTCGTAACCAGAATGCAATTTGGTAAGGGAATATATTTTTCTTAATGTTTTTTTATATCTAATACATATCAGTAAAAGGTTATTGTAAATTGGTTAAAGTATTTTATTTGGGGTCTGTCCTGAAATTTCGGCAGGGAATAGTTGCCCGTCTCTCGCTGATGAGTGTCTTTTGGTTCGCCGTTTCTAGGCTTTTGTGTGAAGGCTTTGCCTTCGCTGCGACAGCGTCGTTGTGTATACTAATGATGGGTTACGCTGGCTTTTATTGTTGTTGGCTTGGTTTGAGTTGGTAGTTTTCGTTGCCTTGTGTTGTGAGTGCTGATTATTGTTGTAGTTGTTGTTGTTGTTGTTGTTGTCGGTGTTGTTGTTGTTGTTGTTGTTGTTGTTGTTGTTGTTGTTGTTGTTGTTGTTGTAGTTGTTGTTGTAATTGTTGTTGTTGTTGTTGGTGTTGTTGTTGTTGTTGTTGTTGTTGTTGTTGTAGTTGTTGTTGTAATTGTTGTTGTTGTTGTTGTTGTTGTTGTTGTCGGTGTTGTTGTAATTGTTGTTGTTGTTGTTGTTGTTGTCGGTGTTGTTGTAATTGTTGTTGTTGTTGTTGTTGTTGTTGTTGTTGTTGTTGTTGTTGTTGTAGTTGTTGTTGTAATTGTTGTTGTTGTTGTTGTTGTTGTCGGTGTTGTTGTAATTGTTGTTGTTGTTGTTGTTGTTGTTGTTGTTGTTGTTGTCGGTGTTGTTGTTGTTGTTGTTGTTGTTGTTGTTGTTGTTGTTGTAGTTGTTGTTGTAATTGTTGTTGTTGTTGTTGTTGTTGTTGTTGTCGGTGTTGTTGTTGTTGTTGTTGTTGTTGTAGTTGTTGTTGTAATTGTTGTTGTAATTGTTGTTGTTGTTGTTGTTGTTGTTGTTGTTGTTGTTGTAGTTGTTGTTGTAATTGTTGTTGTTGTTGTTGTTGTTGTTGTTGTTGTTGTTGTTGTTGTAGTTGTTGTTGTAATTGTTGTTGTTGTGGTTGTTGTTGTAGTTGTTGTTGTTGTGGTTGTTGTAGTTGTCGGTGTTGTTGTAGTTGTTGTTGTTGTATTTGTTGTAGTTGTTGGTGTTGTCGTTG
Source organism: Enoplolaimus lenunculus (assembly GCA_030248215.1). Lineage (NCBI taxonomy): Eukaryota > Metazoa > Nematoda > Enoplea > Enoplida > Thoracostomopsidae > Enoplolaimus > Enoplolaimus lenunculus. The sequence goes on from JASANG010003121.1 coordinate 27,127, forward strand.
TTGTTGTTGTTGTTGTTGCTGTTGTTTGTTGTTGTTGCTCGTAGTGGCGGCGTTTGTTGCATGTTGGTTGTTATTGAGCCTCCAATTGATTTTTTTATTTAAACACAAAGTAATATATTTATAATTTATATGTTGTTTAAAAGCGTCCGGCAGTGTGGATCAATCCGTAAATTCACCTTAAATATGTTAACTCATGTATCCTTAATATTTGTCGCTGTTGTTACCAGGGTGCAACCGGAATTCCGGTTCCGGTTCCGGCATTTTTTCACCTTCCGGTTCCGGTAAATTGTAATTCCGGTTGCACCCTGGTTGTTACGCAAGGCGAAATGTTTTTAAGTATACAATCGCCAGACTCGGAACAAACTTTTTTTGAGATTCTTGGCAAGAGTTCGCGCGGTTTATAAATTCGAAGCAACTTCGTCAAGTTGGTTATTATACCAAGAGTGGATAATCACTGTTTAACCAAGAGTATGCAACTGAGCACACTCTGTGTAGAAAAGAATGTACCCGGCACGCGTTGAATTTTTGGAGTATTTCCGCCTTTATTTAGAGGGGGTACAACCGGTGCGAACCATGGCACTTTATGCATGCGGCGTCAAACATGGTGTCCTTGTAGTAAAATTTAGGGGTATTCATGTGATAGCGACCCCTCCTCTAAACAAGAGGGGTAGGCCGAAAACGCAATGACCGGTGATACATTTTGTATCATGCGGGACCCCTAGAGTTGCACACTTTTGTCATTATCCACTATTGGTCATACCAAGAGTGGATGATCACTCTTTATAATAAGAGTGTGCAACTGGGTACATTGTGTGTACTAAAGAATGTACCCGGCACACGTTGCGTTTTTGGCCTACCACCCCTTGTTTAGGCGGGGGTCTGTATGCACATACAAACATCTTTAGTGTGCTAAACAACATAGTTGACCCCCCCTTAAATGAGGGGGGTAGGTGTACTGAAGCATACTTTATTATTAATCTCTTGCTTAAACCCCCCTGATTGAGGGGGGTCGAACAAAAATGCAACGCGTGCCGGGTACACTTTTTTCCACAGAGCATGTACCCAGTTGCACACTCTTGTTATAAAGAGTGATCATCCACTCTTGTTTATACTAACAGTGGATGGATGATATATAACATAAGAGTGTACAAGTGGGTACATTCTGTTTAAGAAAGAAAGTACTCAGCGCAGGTTGCGTTTCTGGCCACCACCCACGTTATTTAGAAGGGGGGGTGAAAATTTGCACAGAACGGGAAAAATACATAATATGCCATGCCAAAAAGTGCTCCCTCCATATATAATCTAAAACTACAGAGTATTATATTACGGGGCGTCGACCCCCCACCCTCTAAATAAGGGGGGTACAGCAAAAATGCAACGCGTGCCAGGTCGTTTTTGTCAAACGCGAAATCCGACAGTTGCATACTCTTGACAGGGATCAATCCACTGCTGGTTATACTGTGAATGGAGTAAAGTAAACAAAAACCAGGGAATTCGAAATTGGTTGTGGTCGAAATTAGGGCATTTGGTTTGGACGTCGTTTAGTATATGGATAGTTGGCGATTTGAAATACCTGTAAAGCATTGATGTTTGTACAGTTGGCTCACATTTAAGGTTAAATAGGTAATACTGTCAGGTGGGTTCGTAAGCTTAGGTAAAGTGGTTTTGTAAGCGTAAGCGTGTGAGGAAAAATTCATGGATTCGGGAACGACGTTTTCTAGGGGGTGTACGATGGCGACGGACGCTGCCGCTATCCTAAAACTCAATGTTAGGCCGATTTGCGAAAGCATTTGGTCGTTGGTAGGCATCAAGAGTCAAAAGAAATGCAGAATTTGTTCATTAAATGTTTCAAATTCAAACACAAAACGTTTAGGTTTGGTAGGAGTTTTAGTGGTGTCAGTGACACCCCGATATTTTTTACTCGGAGTGTCAACTGACAGCTTTGTGTCCGCGTACCTGGGGACGGGCACAAGATTGAGTATTTATTTTCAACGTACGTCCATGAATCTTGGTAGTATGCATTCCAGGGTGGCACCGAATCCACGATATGACCGAATCCGAATCCAGTGCTAATTTGCCGAATCCGAATCCAAATCCTGCATGTTGCAAATTTCAGATATATCTATAATTTGTTTCAGAATATCAACGCAATGCCAGTCGTATAACTTTTACGTTAATATATTTCGTCCCGACGTCAGTTCTGAGATTTCTCACCTGAAATAAAAAAATATTGATTTTTATAGCAAGGTATTTAAAAAATTTATTGCTTAAAAATCAAAAAACATATTGCCGAACTTTGTTGGATTCGGCTTTTGGATTCGACTTTTCCACAACCGAATCCGAATCCGAAACTCAAATTTTTGCCGAATCCGAATCCGAACCTTTGTTGCCACCCTGATGCATTCCCCTGTGTGTGCTCTACTTGTTGTACGCCCCTGACAGCAATGGTATTGGATTCGTGCCAATAGTGTCATGTGATAAATGACGTGGCTCATGCGTACAATGTTTGTAGTAGCTTCAGTTCACATGGGTTCTGGCTTGTTTAGGTTCGTTGTGTGAGTGAGGCTGTGTTTATGGTTGATATTTGATATATGGAAGTATAGAATATTATGTTTTATAGCAGATATGGTTTCCGGTCTGTATATGCGAAATGTTGACGTTTTAGACGAAAACGTGTGATTGTTCGAGAATGGTATTAAATAAATAGTAGGTTAGGTGAAAACGATAAATGCTGCTTTAAGTGTCGTGCTGACTGTCTATCACGCAGGGTACAACCGGAGGTCTGCCTCCGGCTCCGGCAGAAAATCGGCCTCCGGCTCCGGCTCCGGTAGAATTTTTGCCGGACGTTCCGGACATTTCGGTAGTAAAATTTTGCATAATTTTCTTAAATTTATCTGTTTAGCGCGTTTCGATTGACTTTTGTCACAATTTTCATGAAAGAATTGCTGAAATTTGACAGAAAATTAGCGTGAAACCAAACAACTTTACAACATTTTGCAGATATTGGCTAAAATTTAACTAATTAACCATCATTGTTACTACTTAACTTCGTTTCACCTCCGGCTCCGGCAAGTTTCGTTGACCTCCGGCTCCGGCTCCAGTATTTTTCACCTCCGGTTGCACCCTGCTATCAGGTTCGCACAGTAGCCGCTAGCTAAACGGGGGTTCGTAGATTGCGGTTTTTAGCCTGTATCCCACCCGCATTTGTTACGTTGTTAAATGGTGTGAACGGCCTGACGCCATTGTGCGAAGAAATCTCTAAATTTCCCACGCCTTGTGTGAAAATTTCTCCGTTTAGTGCTTGTTCAGCTGGTTGGCTTGCTGGCCATTAGGACTAGCGTTGCTTATAAAAATCACTGCAAACAGCCTGAACGTACGTACGCATTTTAAATATGTGAAACATGATTTTGACAGTTCAAAATTGTCGGTGGGACGACACCACTTTTAGTGATTGGCGTTCTGTTCGTCAAGTTGTAATTGTTCGATTTTGTAGCCTGTATTTGGTAGCGTGTAGAAATGATTGAACAACAATTAATGGTGTAAAACGACCGAGATTAAGCTGGGCAAACATCGCCTACATCGTTCGTTGCCGCTCACCAACACGCAGTATCGCGACAATTCGTTGACCGACAACTTGTAAATTTGTAAATTTATCGATTGTGCACAGAGTGCAAAGCGGAACTGAATTATACCGGAATCGGAATCGGGACTACAAAATTTGCGCCTATACGGATAATTTGTATTAACAAGTATAATATTGATTTAGGGTGTCTGTTTGGCCGGCAACAATTCTCAAAAACGCCGCATGTGCAAATTGCCAATCATCTCTTGGCTCTGTAAAGCTAAACTGCAATCAAGTATTGATAAGTTAACGTATCGAAAACAAATTAATAGATAAATGATGCTGAATTTTTATACATCATATCACAACAAGTAGGTCTAAAATTTAAATGTGGAAATTCCGATTCAGATTGATTGCGCAATCGGAATCGGAACTCGTTTTGAATCGGAATTCTTATCGGAATCGGAATTCCGATTGCACTCTGATTGTGCAATTTGCCACCGGTTATGATGCTTAGGTTTTAGGCTAAGGATTACGTTTAGGTTTATGCGTGGATGAATTCATAGGCTTTAGGACGCTGTTAAGCGTCAAGTTTTCGGGCGATGAATCGTCGCAGATTCGCAAAACCAGTATGCAATTCACCGAGGCTCCCATGTAATCCATATGGTTTCAATCGAAAACATCGACACTGGACGGGCGAATAGAGGCCAGGCTTGGAAATTTACCGTCGGTGAATATTGTGTAACAGTCAAATATTGACCCGTTTCGCCGGCTTGGAGTAGGTTTGTGCTAAAGTAAAATGCCAGTTTTGTTCGAAACCTCATTTACAATTTTAATATTTTCGTATGATTTCGTGAAACCTACGTCCGTATTCTCAAATGTGTCTAGCACCTATGACCAGTTGATGATTGGAACCAGCGCATGGAGAGGTTCGAAATTCAGCACACCAAATTGCGTAACGTAAGTCCGTATTCTCAAATGTGTCTAGCACCTATCACCAGTTGATGATAAGTCGTGTAACTTTGGATCCAGCGCATGGTGAGGTTCGAAATTGAGCACACCAAATTGCGTAACGTAAGTCCGTATTCTCAAATGTGTCTAGCACCTATCACCAGTTGATGATAAGTCGTGTAACTTTGGATCCAGCGCATGGTGAGGTTCGAAATTCAGCACACCAATTTGCGTTTGATTCACTCTCGTTCTGTACCAATTAGGCGATGTGCAATTGCAAATGTTCGCTGGTTTGAAAACCTACCGCTAACTGATGATAGGTGCTATTTGAGAATATCGGGCCCTAAACTAAAGGTACGAAAATAAGCTGCTATTACACAAACTGTGCTTATATAAGCTTTATTCATTTTGACAGCTTATATAAGCAGTTTGTTTGTCGTTGCATAGTGAATTAGTTGAATTGAACCAGTTGCCTGTAGAATGGCACTGTGATGTGTTATGGCCCGTGTTATATATCTATTTTATGTATGTATCTATTGCCAGTTGGTTAGAGCAGCGGACTGGTAATCCGTACGTCGTGGGGTTCGAGCGCCCACCGCATCCGCGCAGCAAAAGTTTCGTGAACGGCTCTATAATGGTACTGCTTAACGTAGAATTATGTATTTATCTATTGCCAGTTGTGTAATCGGGTTTCAAGTAAACGAACCTAGGAAATCTGGTGATGTGAAGATCAAAATTTAATTCGACGTAGTTGTAGGATAAACTGAGGGTAATTGATGGTGTGCTAAATTTTGAAACTCACACGCAGGCCTGTAGCCAGCTCACCTTGCTAGGGGGGAAGCTAAAAAAATTTTCAAGAGGGGCATTCAAGGGTTTTCAATGAGTTACAAGCAAGGTTGAAAATTTTCTAGGGGTGGTGCAAAATTTTTCCAAGGGGCGTGTCAGCCCCCCCCCCTTTGGCTACGGGCCCGAGCTCACAGTTAATTAGTTTGACTGTTATTTGTCGTTTTGCAAGCTGATAATAATAATAATAATAATAATAATAATAATAATAATAATAATAATAATAATAAATGCTTGAAGTATAGGGAGACGTTACATCTCTCATCCAACTGTGTGGATAAGCTCAATAGTAATAATACTCTTACTGGACAACAAGTATATATAAGGTACGTAACTTATATTGAAATCCATGGTTCCGTGATATAATGACTGTATACAAATTGGGCCAGTAGACCACAGCATGGCTAGAACAATCGGTTCAGTTTCGTATAACAATTTTGCCACCTCCTAGAGATTAGAATTTATAAATCAGTCGTGCCCTCCTGTCTGATCGATGTTTAGTCCCCACCCCTCGCACCGTGTTGGGCTGCCTTTGGGCCTGGATTCTGGTTCCTCAGGCGTAGTGTTGCTAGGTAACGTAGGTATACTGGAAATATGAATAGAATGGCCATGGTGATAGAGTCATTGGCGTGGCGTTTCATTAGTTTATATCAGTGGTTTTAGGAAATGGTTGTATAAAATTGTCCAAATTGAGCTGTTGTACACGCGTTTTGTTCGGCAGTCTTGGATTATTTTAGCGTTTGCCCCCATACCGTAAAGTTCTGCTTAGGATTAACGTTTGGTTTCGAATCGAAACTAAGGGATGTTTCGATTAATCGGCATCGGTAATAATCGGCAGTTTTCGTGAGTATCGGCATCGGCACTGCAAAAAAATTGCCGATTCTTTGCCGATACTTTTTGCACATATAACAGTCAGTTGGAATGCTATCAGTTTCATTTCTGGGCACAAATCAGTGCGTCTGGTCAGGTAAACTGATATCTTTCTTGCGATTGTGTTTGAAAAAATGAATTGAAATGAACCGTTCGTCTAAAGTTATAATCGTTTATGATGGTTAGGGTTTAAGTTTTCACATAATGATGTAATGCAGTATCCTATCTGTTCTTTAAGCGTGGTGTACTAAAATTGGAATCGGCATCGGTTGGGCATCGGCAAAAATTTTGGTATCGGCACATCTAAAAAATGGTATTTTGAGATTTGGTTTTGAATTATTGTGTCTTTTTTCGAATAAATCTGTGTATTGATTTAGCAAGCAAACGGTGAACGTGTAGTTTTGGACAGAAGACAAATTTTATTTGGCTGATTACAATTTGACAAATAATTTTTTAATATTTACGTTTTGTCAGTTCACTCATTCAGTTGTGTGTCTGGTTTGTTTACCGTACATCCGCCGGTTAATTACATATTTTACAACTCGTCGAGTATAGAAGCCGGGGCGTATGAGTGAGAATTTTTTTTGGCATCGAGTAAAACTCGTATGTGATACCCTCAGGTGCAATGGCCGATCCATGGGGGGCCACCCCGGCCGTGGGCCCCCCAACAGCAGCTCGACAAAAATTATATAGCAACTTTATGGCATTAGTTCGTGGTTTGTGTGTGGGTCAAAAATAAGTTTATTACCTGTGAAATTTCGCCCCCCCCCCCATTTTGAGATCCTGGATCCGCCACTGCTCAGGTGGTTGTCAGTATGTATAGATTTGGCAAAAAAATTTTATGAAACATTTTAGCTGCAAAAGCTGGGCTGACAAAACTGTTAATATGATAGAGTGAGAATGGTTATGATCGGCATATTTTAGGGTGAGATATCCGGTTGCGGAAGTTTTGGAGAAACCAAACAAAGGCATTTTTAGTCAGTTTTACCAACAGTCTATAATAAGGGTGTGCAACTTCCAAAAATACGCGTGGCAATAAAAGTACCACCGCGCGTTGCGTTTTGCCCGTACCCCCCGTTATTTAGGGCGGGTCAACTGCACACAGAACTCAGCTAAATTTAATTCAAGAATATAACCGGACAACGTTTGCACTGTGTATCGCAACAGAATTTGCATGCGTTCAAGGTTTCAACCCCCCCAAATGAGGGGGGAAGGGTAGGCCAAAAACAGCACGCGTGCCGGGTATATTCTTTAATACACAGAATGTATTCAGTTGCACACTCTTGTTATAACGAGTGATCATCCACTCTTGGTTTTACTAAACAGTTTTCTCGCTCGCTACGCTCGCTGGCAAAAAAAAGCATTTACATAAAGACTATACTGTAGCTTGATGAAATCAAATCGTGGCTGGCTTGACCCGAAGTAGTGTAGGGATGGGAGGCTGGCTTGACCCGAAGTAGTGTAGGGATGGGAGTCTCAGTCCCGCCGAGTCTCGGTGTTTGGCAGATTTCGGTTTCGGTTCTTTTGATTCTCGGTAGTTTGGGAACCGAGACCAAAAGTAGACGATTGAGCAAATGGTATGCTGGTTGTATTGTTGAAACTATCTGTGAAACTATGAATTTTCTATAGTTACGCAATAATTATGAGCAGATATTTTGAAAAAAAACACCAAAAAAATTACAAAAAAGTATAACTTGGGTCTCGGTTTTTAACTGAGACCGCCCATCCATCCGTGTGCCGAGCTGGTTTCTGTTGTTTTTGATGAGTTAAACGGCACTTGGACCGGTGATCCGCTAAGGATACAGTCATGTTTTTTGCCAACTTTGGATTTCAAGCTTTAGGAGATAGTTTGTGGCCGACAGCAAGAGCATCGCAGACAGTCGAACCAGGGGGGGTACCGTAGCCAGACGCAGATCGGAGGATCTCAACTTCCCACCGGAAAAATTTGGATTCATCCGGAAATGTTTGCAACTCGGTTGTAAGTCATCGGAAATTCACGTTTTAGCCCCCCCCCCGCCCGGCATACTCTTAACAAGGTGACCTGGCTACGGGGCTGTTACTCATTCAGCTATGAGAATGTTTATATTTAGGCAACAATTGAATTATCTGGTATAAATTTAGCTATGGGTAGCGTTGACGTGGTCGCCTCTATTGATTGGTTAGCAAAGATGTAGCCAAAGCATTGCAGTTGGTGGGGTCACCCCCCCCCTGTGAATAACAATTGAAATTGGTGGGGTCAGCCCCCTGTGAATAATAATTGAAATGTGATTCAATAGCATGATATTGGCAAATCTTTAATAATGATTCAAATAAGTAGTGCCTCCTTGGACATAGCTTAGACTGGATACCACCCGTTTGCGGGTTGTCTTGGCATTCTCCAAGGGCAGCGTAAGACGGCGGCGTCAGTGGGGTTTTGCCACGGGGGCGTGTAGCGGTGCCTGTCACGGGCGACTGGTTGTTATTGGTAAATGGTTGTGGGGGGTGGCGTGATTTTGCGGTGTAGTCATTCGATGATAGTTTATGGTTTCGTAGGATGATGTTTTAGAATGCTGTTTAGAAGGTTTTGGAATATTCGTGTAGCATTGGGATGAGCGGGTTTAAAATCCGGATTCGAGTTGGGAATCAGTAGACCGATAGCGGTGTATCGAGGAATTCGGATTGGTGAAGACAGTAGTGGTGAAAAAAGGTCAAAATATTGTGTTCTTAAGATGGAATTAGAAAAATGATGGGGATGGTACAATAAGGGTGGCCGGCGGCGCTATACTTTGAGGAGGCAGCGGCAGCAACTGTTCCTCGCTTCCTGGGTTGTTGGGAATGGCTGGGTAGGGAAAGAATTTCAAGGGTGGTAAGTAGTGGAAAAAGGCTGGTTTTATCCCCCTCGGCGCCACCTTTTTACACTACTGTGGTATGTTCTATTTGGCTTTGCTTAAGAATCATTATGCTTTGGCTTATGCTGAGTAGCTTAAAGAAAGCTGTGATACTAGAGTTTATATATCTGGTTATTTCGAAATTTGTCGGCACAGTTTGCAAATGGGTCGATGGGTTAAGGATCGAAATTTAGTAATTTACATTGGCATCATGCAGGATGCTTTCGGTAAATTACAATTTACCGGAACCTGAATTTGAAAAACTTACTGAAAACAACCGGAAAATGAACAATACATGCCATCGAAAAATTAATTTTAATAGTCTTTTTTGTAATATTATTGGCGGAAATAAACCTTAGTTGGAAATAGGTATTCACTTTATCTGCTGTATTTTAGATTTTTATAATTTACGGAAGCTAAATCTACCTTCAATGGTCATGGGTTACTTAAAGGTTGTTTTTCAATTATTTTTCGACAACAATTCAAGTGTCACCAGGTTATCTGTACCTGTTTTGAAGTAAATATCAGTATGTCAATAAGTGTTGCTTATATATTAGCTACGTTGATAAATTAATAAGCAGTTTTATATCCGATTTACTTGTATGTAACTTAAGTTAAGCCCTATTCACACGTGCAAGTTTTTGCTGCGAGAACTTGCAGCTGCAATTTGCACTTGCAAGTTTTGTCCAAAATCCCGTTCGAAAAAGTTGCAGCTTCAAATAATTCATTAAAAATGAAAGCTGGCAATTTAGTTCACATGTGTGAATAACCATGCAAGTTCAATGAATTTATTGCAGCGGCTTTCTCATTGGCTGATGAAAAAATGTAAGTTTTGCGTGCAATTTGCAGCTGCAAGTTCTCGGAGCAAAAACTTTCACGTGTGAATGGGGCTTAACAGTTGTTTACAGGGTCGATATTTGTTTGAGAATGGTATTTTGTTGTCAGATTACGGCTGGGTTTCTGAAATCTTACTTAAGTATTTACTTAAGCTATGCTTAAGTAATTACAATGTGAGCCATTGTCATTACAAAAAAGTAACGGTTTTGCTTTATATTAAGGAGGCACCACGAGTTTGTAATGTCAGCTAAACCAATGTTAGCGTACGATTAATGTGTAATCTACCCGATTTCGTCAGCGTTTTAAGTATTTACTTAACTTAAGTACGCTTTTAAAAACGACAAAATGGCTAAATAATTACTTAGCACGTACTTAATTACCAAATTATACTTAAGTAGGGTTTCAAACCCAGCCAAGGTTGGTTAAGTAATTTGAAGGTTTTGGTTTGAGACCGTCGAAACCAGCCAGTATTGATGGGTTTCAGTGTGTGCTGTTCGATCAGTTGGAACCGTCGGCGCTTTTAAGTAGCTGCCGTGTTGACGGACCATGCAAAGATGAACGTTTAATCCGAACCATATGCGTTTTTATGAAGTCCTTTTTAAAAAATGCACCACATCGCAGCTCAAACTCAATTACTGTTCCTGTTCCTTTTTTTATGGTTTTGTGGCAAATTATTCATAATAATTGTTTGAAAAATTGTTATTTCGAAATCCGTGTTTTTGCAATTAGTTCAATTTTGTTAATAAACTATTTCGGATACGTAGGTTTATCGTAAAACTTGACGATGATGAAATAGCTGAAATAGCTGAAATTTGATTGTTAAGTTGTTTTTTTCGCAAGTTTTCTTAAAAGTCCAATAGTAATTCGGTGATGGAAATTATTTCAAATTCCTGTTCGTGTAAAGTAATGCAATTCCTGTTGATGTTCCGGTTCGCGCAGCACTTAGTTCCTGTTGGAACCCTATATGTATATATGCTGTATTGCGGAAACAGGCATACTTTTTATTTATTTGGTTGTGTTCGAAGACTATCGTAGTGTAAATGGTTAGTGTTGTTGTTGTTGTTGTTGTTGTTGTTGTTGTTGTTGTTGTTGTTGTTGTTGTTGTTGTTGTTGTTGTTGTTGTTGTTGTTGTTGTTGTTGTTGTTGATGATGATTGGGTTTTTGATTGCATATGCAATCACGTGACACGCTCATGTGATGCTAGTGCTTGTTTGTTCGTGTATATGTGATGATAATGCGAGATTTGACCAATTTTAGGCTTTATGCTACTAGTGTTGATTTAATTTTGCCAGATTAGAAATCAGGTTCGGATTTGATCTGCGCAGCGATTGTGGTCGTAATGAGCGTGTTGATGTTTTGGTTAGGAAATGAGGGAACGCATAGGAAACGTGTAGGAGCTCGAAAGGTCGTTAGAAGGGAAAGAGTAGCGATTTACAATGTATATGAGCTCTTGTACACAGTCCTGTTAAAGTTAAAGCTTAGGAAAAGTAGTGTTAGGCTTAGCTTAAGTAAGAGTTTTTGTAAATCGACGCCTAAGTCTGTGTGTATGTCTAAGCCTGTGGGGCGGAAGATGGACAAGGCCTATTATTTTAGTATGTATCGAGTATTTTGAGAAGGTACCAGTGGTTAAGAGCTTATGGCCTGTGAATCGGTAGTGATCCACCTTTGAACTTTTTGTTGGCCTTTAAGATGGTTCTGTATGCTGTACTTTGGATGGTTTTTGGTTTTCCAGTGTGTCCGATTTCGTACGATTTGACAGGAGTCAATCTGACGAAAAATTCAACTTATCTTTGAAGTAAAAAAAATTGTAAGCAAAGCGAAATTATTCATCATATGGTTTTTGACCCATGATTGGCTGTCTGGCTCATGTGGCGACAGGGTAGCGCCGAATTCATGATTCGACCGCATCCGAATCCATTGCTAATTTGCCGATTTCGAAACTTGCGGGTTGCTAATTTCATATTAATGTATCCGACAGTCTGGGTAGGAACCGCGGACTTCACACATTTTAACTAAGCAGCTAGAAAAGCGGGCCTCCGGAGTGGGGATCGAACTCTCAGGCTACGGATCCTGAAGCGAACACTCTACCACGGCGCCACGCATGCCACCTCCCCAACTGCATTTTTCGTCGACTATATGTCGACCGTATGCTGCCGGTAAGCATACATACAATGCACTGCACTATATTGTACGTGAACCAGGACAAGTATGTCTCACATGCTTACAATTACAATATTCATGATTTGTTTCAAAATACCATCGCAACGCTAAACGCATAACTTCTAAATGCTAACAAATTTTGTGCCCAACTTCAGTTGTGAGATTTGTGAGTCGAAACAAAAAATATTGATTTGTATAACAGGTTACTTAAAATTTTTATTGTTCGAAAATAAAAAACATATTGCCGAACATTGTTGGATTTGGCTTTTGGATTCGACATTTTTCACAACCGATTCCGAACCACTAATTTGTGCCGAATCCGAATCCGAGCCTTTGTTGCTATCCTGTGTGGCGGACAAAGCCGACCCGCGTCCAGTGGGCCTCATGCCTCGTATCCAACTTAGTATATAGACTTCAAAAAGTATACACCGCTGTTTTACCTGCTGTTTTTGTTCAAGTAGAACAGTTTAAAAACGTTTGCAGTTACGTTTAAATTTATTTTCATAGTTGTGTTTATTTCTGTATAAATAAACAAATTTCTAAGTACAAACAAACAGTGTTTGGCAGAAGCGGATCCAAAAATATTTGACGAGGGACGGCGGGTTGTCAAATGTTATGAAACACAAATATTGTAAGGTAGGGACCTTATCATTTTATCACCAAAAAATTTTCTGAGCACAAAAAATTGTAAGGTAAAACGGGACTTTACCATTTTATTACAAACAAATTCTGTGGGAAAAATTGTAGAAAACTGTAAGGTGGGACCTTGCCATTTTAACGACAAAAAATTCTGACGGGGGGGGGTGTCGTGCGCCTCCCCCCCGCTTTACCTCTGGATCCGCTAGTGGTGTTTGGCTATTGCTTACTATCCGTTTTTGAGTATTGTGCAGTCTGGTTTTTTTAAATTTAAATTCATCAATTTATTGTTGAAAAATATTTCAAATTTTAAGTATTTTTGAGGAAATGTTTGTGAAGAAATGTAGTACGTATGTTTATTTTTGTATGTAAACTCAGCCCCGGACAGTCATTAACGGTACTTTTAACACTCAAAATGTAAACCCTGGCATTGGTTTAGACTTAGGCTGGAAATAGAAAATTTTTGTGTACGTTCTTGTACATTTTGCCTCCACATTTATGGTTTAGATTAAGGCTTTAGGTTTAGGTTTAGGCCAAGGTTCAACCGGAATTCCTGCAGAAATTCAATTCCGGTTCCTGTTCCTGTTCCTGCATTTAAAGATTCAGGAACCGGAATTTTTGTACGGGTTTGTCGCAAATTATGCCTAATCATTTAAAAATAGGAAACTTTGTGTTCAAAAAAATTATTTCAGCATGAATGTTTTTCCAATTACTTCAAGTTTTTAATAAACTGTTTCTGTTGCGTTTTCGCAGAAAACAGCTCAAAATTTGCTTAAGCCGTTTTTTGGCAAAGTTTTCTTAAAAGTGCAACAGTAATTCGGTGATGAAAATTATTTCAAATTCCGTTTCCTGTTCCTGTTCCGGTTCCTGCAAAAAATTCAATTCCTGTTCCTGTTCCGGCAAAGTTTAGTTCCTGTTGGAATCCTGGTTTAGGCTTATTTGTAGGGTTTCGGCACTCGGCAGTGTCGTAGGCTTCGGCTTACGCTTGGGTGCGTATTTTCCTGAGCCTGTGCCTAAATCTGTGGAGAAAAATGTACAGCTTTTTTGTAAATTGACAAGGGCTATTTTTTGGTATGGCTTAAAACCCAAAATTGATTCGAAAAGCAAACAGTGCTGAAGCGTTTGGTGTGTAACATTATACCCGTAGTTCAGTCTACAACCCAGAGCGAGGTCACATTTGTTGTCACCCGAGGCTATAAAAGGATTTCAAGTGGTTTACAAGCGAGGTTGAAACTTTTCCAAAGGCAATTACTGTACAGGGCCTGAGACCCTTGGGCCCTTGTTATCTACTGGTGCGTGTGGCACACAGAGTACGTAAGGAGTTGCGCTGTGCGTGTCGTCCGGCGCCGACCGTCATTCGTCCGGCGCCGCCCGTCATTCGTCCGGCGCCGCCCGTCATTCGTCCGGCGCCGCCCGTCATTCGTCCGGCGCCGCCCGTCATTCGTCCGGCGCCGCCCGTCATTCGTCCGGCGCCGCCCGTCATTCGTCCGGCGCCGTCCGTCATTCGTCCGGCGCCGTCCGTCATTCGTCCGGCGCCGTCCGTCATTCGTCCGGCGCCGTCCGTCATTCGTCCGGCGCCGTCCGTCATTCGTCCGGCGCCGTCCGTCATTCGTCCGGCGCCGTCCGTCATTCGTCCGGCGCCGTCCGTCGTTCGTCCGGCGGCGTCCGTCATTCGTCCGGCGCCGTCCGTCATTCATCCGGCGCCGTCCGTCATTCATCCGGCGCCGTCCGTCATTCATCCGGCGCCGTCCGTCATTCATCCGGCGCCGTCCGTCATTCATCCGGCGCCGTCCGTCATTCATCCGGCGCCGTCCGTCATTCATCCGGCGCCGTCCGTCATTCATCCGGCGCCGTCCGTCATTCGTCCGGCGCCGTCCGTAATGCTTCTCAGTGTCAAGAAAACAGTTAAATATACCATATATTGACCTCATATTTTCCAGTGTGTATGATTAGAAAGGCGAATATTTGCGTTTGGCCTTATAGCTAGAAATACATTTGCATATATTGCCATTAGCCACAGGTTGTTCGTAATGGATGCTTTGATGCGCTACAGTTGCAGTTCGTGGGGAAGTTGGGTAGCCAAATTTTTCGGCTCCTGTTTACTGTCGATTTTTAAGTGCACAATTCCGATTGCGTTTTGTGGATGTGGATTTTGACAGGACTGTCGCTGTTCCTCCAGTCCGCGTTGAACGTTGAAATGGTTCAGTGGCTGTTGAGAGCGCTTTCCGGTCAGATTTATGCGTACACTTAGACTTAAGCCCTATTCACACGTGCAAGTTTTTGCTGCAAGAAGTTGCAGCTGCAACCCTGCACTTGCAAGAGTTTTGTCCAGTATCCCGTTCGAAAAAGTTGCAGCTTCAAATAATTCATTAAAAATCAAAGCTGGCAATTTAGTTCACATGTGTGAATAACCATGCAAGTTCAATGAGTTTATTGCAGCGGCTTTTTCATTGGCTGATGAAAAAATGTAAGTTTTGCGTTCAATTCGCAGCTGCAAGTTCTCGCAGCAAAAACTTGCATGTGAGAAAAGGGCTTTAGGCTTGGAAACGGCAGAAGTTTTTGCCTAATCATTCTGGAAAAAATGAGCAAGAGCCAGTTCAATTGTGAGTTGAATAGCGGTGTAATTTTTGGATTAAACCAATAGTTTTCAAACTATATAGAATATACCCTAAAGCCCTATTCACACGTGCTTAGTGTTTGCAGCAGAAACTTGTACGTGCAACTTGCATGTGCAAGTTTGGTCGCAAAGCTTCTTTGAAGTTCTTGCAGCTGCAAATGATTCACTATAATTCATGCTGTTGATTTTAATTCGCACCTGTGAACGCAGTTGCAAGTCGCTTGCATTTCTTGCACCGGCAGTTTGATTGGTCAATCGGAATGTTCCTTTGAAAATGCTTACAGCTGCAAGTATTTCGTGCAAGTTGCCGCTGCGAGTTTTTGCTGCAAAAGGTTGGACGTGTGAACGGGGCTTTAAACTTAAAATTCTGATTTTCTTGAAACAATATTGTTGTTTGAATTGCGCAGTACAGAATTTTCAGCATAGTTCCTGCTCCGGCACACAAGAGTTCCGAATAATAAATGGAGACGTTCAGAGGTGTAGGCAGTATTTTAGAAAGCGGTTGCTAATGCATTCAAGGTTCAACCGGATCAACAAAAATACCGGAACTGGATATTGAAGTGCATATTTCGACAAAAAGCGAAAAATAGTCAAGCTAAATTAGCGTTAGGTACTTGCTATAATAATATATCATGGTTTTGTTTCTACAAGAGTGTTTCTGTTAACAGGGATTTTTGCAATGCTTATTTTTATCATTTGGAATAAAATTCGATGCGAAATAATTTGATTTTGGTCGTAAATAATAATAATAATAATAATAATAATAATAATAATATAATATAATATAATATAATATAATATAATATAATATAGAGATGTTATGCTTTTCAGCAATAAATATTCGGCGATAAGACACCCTATTTTCGAAATTTTTATACAACTTAACCAGTCGCTTTCGAAAACGCTGACTACGCCCGTGCCTATCATGTCCCACCTCAGGTATCAGTCCCATTCGGTCTCGCGGTAATGTGTCGCCGGACAACTTGGAATCCGGTATGTCATCGACTCGACACTTCGTCACCCATCATTATGTTTAGGCTTAGGCGTCGGAGACGCTCTGGATTATGCTTATATTAATTAATTGGCATTTAGGACACTGTTGGGCGACAAGTTGTCGGTCGACGAATTGTCGTAGATGCCGCCTCATTCACAAGGTTACGATGGTCATTCTCATTCATACAAAGTGACCCTCGTAGTTTTGTTTTATTGTTGTATTTATATCAATGGTGTATAACTGCTCTATTTTTGAATTGAAATGAGTTGTTCAAAAGTTGAATTTAAAAATTTTTCAAAATTTTTTGACGTGTATCATTCGTTGTAGTTTATCGATCAGTCGAACAGATGTGTACTCGAGTCGAGTCGAGTCATGCTTGAGTTGAACGGAAAACGTTTGTATTTTGGATATTTTTGTGAGTAAATGTACACAGTGTATTGTTAGATGGTTGTTTCAACGAGAGTTTGAGCGTGGTTATACATTGGAATTGACCCTTAGGGTAAGGGTTTTGGCGTCAAAACTTGTAAACTTTTTGGCTGACCCAAAATTGTAATCGCAGCAAGATGTTACAGACGTTCGCTTGCAAAAAGCAGTTTTATAAAATTTGGAACCACCACCACCACCGTAAGTATCCAGTATCCGGTAGGTTGTATATCAGAACCAGATCCGATGTTTCGGATATCCAATCACAGTCTGGTAGATTTGTAGTCTACATATCAGTAGATTGCGTATTAGCGCTCATCTTTCACCTGGTTTTCAACTGCTCATCTTGCACCTGGTTTTCAACTGCTTTAAGTTGCAAGGCCATGCTTCTTGTGTGTTTGATCAGAATCTACGACAATTTGTCGCCCGTCAATTTGTTACCCGACAGTGTCTTACTATTAAGCTTAAGTGTAAGCCAAAGCGTAATCTTATGCCTAAGCCAAACAATGATGATAAGTTCAATTTGTTGAGTCGACGCGATTTCGGATTACAAGTTGTCGGGCGACGAATTGTGGTGTGTTCCTGGTACATCATTGTGTGGAATGTTTACTTTAAGTTCAATTGTTTGATGGTCGAAGTTTACCGTAAAGATTAATATTGTTAACGTTGCATGCAGAGTGGCACCAAATTTGGCCGAATTCGAATCCATTGCTAATTTGCCGATTCCGAATCCGCATCTTGTATGTTGCAAAATTCAGAAATATCAATATTTTGTTTCAGAATATCAACGCAATGCCAGCCGGATAAACTTTTAAACATTAATATATTTCGTGCCCGACGTCACTTTTGAGATTTGTGACTTGAAACAAAAAATTTTTTATTAATATTATAAATTATTTAAATTTTTTATTGTTAGAACTGAAAAAACATATTGCCGAACATTGTTGGATTCGGTTTTTGGATTCGACTTTTTTTACAACCGAATCCGAATCTTTGTTGTGACCCTGGTTGCATGAGCTTGTATATACCTGCGTTACCTGGATTATTAATTTTAGCTATGGCCAATGTACAGAACAGGGGCAGAACAGTATTTTAAGCATATTCCTAAGCCTAAGCTTAAGCGTAAGCCTAACTGTAAGAATGAGTTTATTCCTAACCTAAGCCAAGCAAAAAAGTAAGTCTAAAGCTTAAGCTTATTCTATTGCAGTCCCACAGAAAAACGTTCCGTCCATGATCTTTACATGGGCCGTAAGTTTGTTAACGTTGCATGAGCCTGTAAATACCTGTGTTACATGGATTATTAATTTTAGCTATTAACATACAGTAATATTTACCGTACGATAAACGGTCTCAAACGGTTAAAGCGTCGTATCAGGGGTACTGTAATTAGAAAGCAATAAATTAACCGACGTACTGTATTCGCCTGTTTATATAGTTTGGCAAATTCAAAGTTGAATACCAGTTGAAACTTTTATCAGTTGGAATCAAACGACTGATAGTTGGGTTGTTGGTCAAAGTGTACGGTAAACTGCACAACTTCACAGGGGGTATTGTGTTCAGAATTTGGCAATAGACGGTATCGAGGTTCGTTTGTGGAAATACTATCGGTCAACAATTATTCGTATCGTGTGTCCTGGTTTGGGTTTGGAGGAAACAAGGCTACGTGTCAATGATTATTATTTAGACGGTGATAGCCTTGTGATTGGAGGGTACGATTGTTTGCTTTTAAATTGGAACTTGGGTTTCGCGGTTGAAGTCAACTTGCATTGAGTTTTTTCTCCAAGGTTAACCAAATCGACTTTTAATTGACCCATTCGAGTCTAAATCTGTCTAGAAGTGATATTGTAATTTGAATCAACATCAACGCTCGCAAATATCTTGGCATCGAGTGTCAGCGTTCGGTGTGGGTTCGGATACGTCAAACCAGTTTTCTCAGGGTTATATCAAAGGCTTTCTTGATACGGTTTTGTATAACTTTTGGGGGGCACGTTGAACCAAAGAAATGGGCGTAAAAGGGCTAATTGGTGGAACGTATAATGCAAGTTCTCGGCTGGCAAGTATTGGAATGCTGGTTACTTCGTTAATGATATTTGTACATTTTTGTGGAGCCGTGGGACGTGCGCTGTCACGACAGAATAAGCAAGGTAAGTTGGGGGAGGGGTAGGGTGGGGTTGGAGGTAGGAATCGTCCCTGTTAGGCAAGAGTTGCGTATTTGGAAAATCGTGATGTTTTTGCTGTGCGGGAATCAGGGTGCAAAGCGGAACTGTATTATAGCGGAATCGGAACAGCAAATGTATACCGAAATCGGAACTACAAATTTTGTGACTATACGGATGATTTGTATTAACAAGTATAATGTTGATTTAGGGTGTCTGTTGGCCGGCAACAATTCTCAAAAACGTCGCATGAACAAATTGGCAGTCATTTTTTAGCTCTGTAAAGCTAAACTGCAATCAATTATTGATAAGTTAACTCATCGAAAACAAATTAATAGATAAATGATGCTGAATTTTTATACATCATATCACAACAAGTAGGCCTAAAATTAAAATGTGGAAATTCCGATTCAGATTGATTGCGGAATCGGAATCGGAACTCGTTTTGAATCGGAATTCTTATCGGAATCGGAAATCCGATTGCACCCTGGCGGAAATGTTCGCTGATTTTGTGCCAATGAAGTGCGTAGTAATGTTATTGTGACTAAAGTGGATTTGTAGTAGTATTTATGTAATTTAATAGTCGTTGGTACAAGTAACAGATGAGGATGGCTTAAGAAGTTGAAAATTATGAGCTGTGTACACTTTCATACACGGTTCTGGTTAAGGATTAGGCTTAGGTAGACACGCTTGAAATGACCCAATTGTAATATGGCGTTGAATGCGAAATTTATGTTGTTAAAAGTCGAAACGTCGCACATACGTATTTTGGGCAAATTTCCAGCATTATTTACTTTACAATATTTTCTCAGAACAGAAATGTGATTGTTTTGTCGAAAGAAAGTTTGTATGCCGATTGTTCTAGATTCGTTAACTTTTATTGCGCAAAGCCGGCTGACTAGTACAGTTTTTATAATACGGTAACAACATAAAATACGTATATGGCTTGAAGAAATGATTATGTGCTAAATTGACAATTTGTTTTATTCTATATTTGAGGGTCGTATTTCACGCAACGGCAAGGGTTTAAGCCGACATAGTAGTGTTCTATGCTATAGGCTGGCTAAACTTAGTAGCAGCTTGATTTTAAAATTTAGTCAAAGAAATAAATTTTTAAAATTAAAGCCATTCAATGTTGTTTAAACTATTACGTACGGCTTCTGTTTGTAAATTATATTTTTATTAATTTAAATTATATATAGTATATATTTAATATATGTTATATATATGTATATATATTATATATATAATGCGTGTTTGTGTCATTTTTTGGATTGAAACTGCACTGTATCAGAGCGAATAGTCTGCAAAATGTGCGTGCGTTGTATATGCGTTAAATATACTTGTAACATTTTGTGTATACACAAAACGTGAAATCAAACGCAGTTGCACTGTCGAGTAAGTTGTAGTTTGAGCCCGAGGGTTGACGCTGTAGAAAAACGGCGAAAATATTGCATTTTAAGTTCGAATTAGCAAATCGTTCACGGTGGTTCAGTAATACAGTGTCGTTGCATGCCCAGAAATGAATTTGGAGTCGGCGACGGGTCTGCTGGTGCCCTCTCGGCGGTGCGGCCGTGGCGCAGTATGTATAAATGTTGTGTGTCGCAGCGGTCTGGGTGTACAGTGATGTAGTTTTTAAGCCACGTCTTCGGTTTAAAATTAGACTCTTCTCAAGTTCTATTTTAAATTTTAAATTTAGTAGCGTTGATGAATTCTGTATATATATGTATATATGTATATATATGTATATATATATAAATTATGTTTTTTAAAATATATATGTCTCTGGAGTGATTGAGGCTTTTGCAAGATAAACTCTAGATTAGTTGCTGTTTGTTTTCTGCAGGCCGCCTCCCCCCCGCCGCCACCGCTTATCGTTTTGTCAAGGGCCAAGGTGAACGTCCGAGGCTGATGTCTCACTCTTGTTATACTTGTGTTATAGGTTGGATTTTTTATATTAGCCCCTATACGGATATATCGACTGTACGGGCGGTTATTTTGTATTGGCAGATAAATCGCTTTGAGTTGTATTTGTTTACAGTTTGGTTGTTTTGTTAATGTGAATTTTGAGGATGATAGACATCAGTCGACTGGATGGGTATGTGTGTGTGATAGCGTACGCCTTTTGATTATCGGTTGTCAGTCGAGGTAGGAACCGGGGGTTCAGACGTTTTAACTGAGTAGCTGGAAAAGTAGGCATGCGATATGGGTGTTGAACGAGCGGCGTACGCGATTTACAGATTCGTTTACAAGCGTTATACCAGTGCACTACATAGGTTTTTGTGTTCCGATTACTTTTCTCGTCGTCTGTATATGTTGACCCAGGGTTGTTTTTTCCGAAAAAAGTTATGACCGGAAACAAATGAATTTTTTTCCATTTTTTCCATAATCGCGCGTGCAAAGCGAGAAGGTAGCAGATTTCGCTTCCGTGGATTATGAAAATCTAAACTACACCAGATAAAGTGAATGTCTATCTCCAACTAGGGTTATTTCACCAATAATATTGCAAAAAAACAAAGAAAATTTTCGGTGGCATGTATTTTTCATTTTCCGGTTCCGCTTCCGGTAATGCTTTCAAATTCCGATTCTGCTGGTTCCGGTAAATTGTAATTCCGGTTGCACTCTGCTCATAGGTGAGACAGTTTGGCATCAAAAACTTTTTTCAAAACTGAGACATCTGTGGAAAATTTTAAAAACCCGTCTTTGACGAACCGCTGCTGGACTTAGGTTTCTAGTGAATATTCAATCGTTGAACATAAATTTCGGTTGCGAAAAGAAACCAAACGCAATTTCAGTATTAAATACCATCCGGGTAAATGTTAGTTTAGTATATTAATTCGGATACGGAATCTCGTTTGTTTGACCTTCAAAGTACGCCGTCTGACGCCCGTTGAGTATGATTTGCTGTTGACAGCTGTTTGATGAAATATACAGTCTTAACTCGTTGAATGACTGACTAATGTAATTTTGGGAAATTTTTGTAAATTTTTCCACTGTTTACACAGTATTTAAATTGTGTTGCCAAATGAGTCGACTGCAACGAATTAATGGAGTTTGAACACAGATGACGTGTCTTTTTGTTACTTTAAGGGTTGCGCTATACTTTACTTTGACGGACGGCGCCGGTCGCCGGCGGCGTTTGCGTCGCATGCGTCACAATAAGGGCGTCGATGTACTTTACTTTCAAACTCTGTTATAGGTTTCAGAGTAGGACAATTTTGGCATTAGTTAAAGATAATTTGTGGAAATTGTTTGTGAAATTTTGTTCCGTATATTGGCATTGTGTTGTCGATTTGAACTATTCGTAATGTTATTACGTTAATTATTGTTTGTATTTGATAAATCATTGGCAAATCAACGCCAGGTTGCCAAAAAAATAACTTAGTTTCATCTGGCGTCGTCCGGCGACGTACGGCAACGCAGATGAGTTGCCGTATGACCACGGCGTCATATTTTGTACCGAATGCGTGTCTGATTTTCATGCGGACTGAGTTGAATTTGTGCAAGCGACGCGGTCGAGCAACCTAAACGGCAATTTTTGTAGTAAAAATCCTAAGGATTTCGTTGGTCCGGTTATATGGTGTGTCCACATAAGCAGTGCCGGATACGGGATTGGATTTCCGGTTTCGGTTGGAAGGTGACGTTTTGTGTTATTCGAAAGTTTTATCGTTTGAAAACCGTTGTTTGGCAATAATGTGACATGTTAAGAGATTAGCGAATTGTAGCGAAAGTGGGTCGAGTTAAAAAGTATTGGGAGGTTCAGGTGAACCGGTTGCTTCGCTAAATTTTGACTGCGACCGGTTCGTTAGAGGGGATGTATGCTGTCCATCGCGTGTCCCGAATACGCCACTGCGCCTAGGTGGTCATCGTTTGAATTGGCGAAGCAGGTAAAATCCTTAAACATGGACAGCGGTCACAGTGCGAGGTTGATGAACCACCCCGATAGATGTTTAGTAGTGCTAGCTGACATATAAGGTATCGCGAAAAATGTTGCAGTCGGAACGGTTCGGAGCAAAGTAATGGGATGGCCTTAAGCCCATAAGGCTTTCATGACAATTATGCTACGAAACAGCGCAATTTTCAGATTTTGGCATAATTTAGGCGCTTTGTTTACATTAAAATTTGTGACGGACAGTGTGAATGTGCTGGGTTTTTTGCAATATACTGTAGTGACCCGAATAATGGAGAGTCGAAATGAAATGGATGAGGGCATTTTTGTACACTCGAGTCAATTGGAGTCAGTATCCGTAATTGGAGTCGGTTAGTGGATTTAGTCCATAATTCCTATTTTGAGTGCATGGCGTAGACTGCTCAGGATTGTAACAGAGTCACACGCCAATGTTTAGAACAGTGCCGGAACAGTAGTATAAGCATATTCTTAAGCCTAAAGCCTAAGCGTAAGGATGAGCCTATTCCTAAGCCTAATCAAAGCCTAAGCCTCAGCCGAAGCAAAAAAGTTAGTCTAAAGCTTAAGCTGACTCCGTTGCAGCCCTACAGGACAATGTTCTGGATCTCCTCTATACATGGGCCGATTCACAAGACAACCGGCATATGTTATCCAGAAAAAAATTTATGAAAATCAACAAAAATGCTTCAGAGCAAGTCAATTGTGTCCATAAAGGAAGAAAAATATAAAAAAAGGTTGTTGAGAGCAATTAACATGTGATTAATTAAAAATAAATAACAGTCCGTAACCGAATAACACACGTGGTATCCTGTAAAGAGGCAAAGTAAATATTATTCAGCATAAGATTCGGGTCACTACAGTAGGCGTTTTATAAAAAAATGTGCCCTATGCTATGGTGTACAGTTTGGGTTACGGTTTATACCGTAGGTAATGGTTCATTCTGGCTGAAGCCGGCGTCTCTGAAATTTGTTCACAAGAATTTCGACCAGAGTAATTTCGCAGATGGGTCCGATAATGACTATGTACATTAGAACCCATATTCTCAAATGTGTGTAGGATCTATCACCAGTTGATGATAGGTCTTGTAACTTTCGAACCAGTGAATAATGAGTATCAAAATTTCAGCACATTTGTCGCATACGATTTGCTGTACACTTGTACCAATTTTGAGTGCAACAACTGCAATAGTTAATGAGTTTGAAAACCTATTACTAACTGATGATAGTTGCTATATCCGTTTGAGAATATGGGTCAAGAATGAAACATGTGTACATATTATCTCATGGCAGGGTTCCGTCGGAATTCCGATTCCGGATAAAATTCGGGCAAAATTTGACTTCCGATTCCGGCTGACTGCTGTTCTGATGCCGGAATTCTGATTTTTCGGTTATGAGTTTTTAAGATGATTGAACTTAGATTTTGCTTGTTTCGTTTTGTTTCGTTCATTTGCAATTGTTCTGCTGGTTTTTTAGTAAATATTCCGAGTTGTTACGTGTATTCCGTCAGCTATATTAACGATTTTTTACTGAAACTGTGAACAGTAACGGAAACAGGCATACTGCAACAAAAGTTAAAAGTCATACACCTTTAGTTTTTAATAGAACTACTAAAACTTGATTCCGATTCCGCTTCCAGTTCCGTCAAAATCCTGTTCCGGTTAGAACCCTGTCTCATGGTATAACTTGTGTATCAGCGCGTGTTGCATTTTTACTCGACCCTCAACATTTTTAGGGGGTAGGTAGGTATCAATTGGAAGTTGGAACACACATTAAATATAGGGAATACGAATATGATCGGAACGATGGGGGGGTTGACGATTATTCCAGCATGGCGAAAGTGCAAATATTTAGCTGGTACTGTGATGTGTCTCAAAAACGTTCAGAACCGATCACCAACCGGTTATATACAAGCTTATACACAGTTGAAAATGCCGACTTTGTAGTTTAAGCGTTCAGTAGTAAGCTTATCTTGCGCAAGTACTGTATCATTGTAAAAAAACTGCCTATTTATACAATAAAAATGGCTTGCATCAGTGATTGCATAATTGCACAATTGCCTGCTTCAGTACTCGATGTCGTCTATTGGCGTGATCCGCGTATTTCTGGTGCTGTACTGGCGGTAATGGTCATCGGTCTGTTGTCGTTGGCGCAATGGTCAATTATTTCAGTGGTCGCGTATGGAGGCCTGCTTGCGCTCACTGGGACGCTGTCGTTTCGGCTGTATAAAGCAGTGATTGCAGCGGTGAACAAAACCGATGAAGGAAATCCGTTCAAGTGAGTTGCGAGCAGTGATCAAACGATGGCTTGGTATCGGTAAAATCCCAATGTCTGGGATACATATTTTGCGCGACCCAAATACTTCTGTAACAGTGTACAAATTTAGATCCTATATCCAGTTGACATCCGGCTGCGGTTCCGGTACAAAATTCACTATCCGGCTCTGGTTCCGGTGAGGGGCTCATGAAGGGACGAAAGCATGATTTTGAATCGCCAGTCTTGACAGTGGCTTTTGCGAACACACGATAGTCAAGCATTTACCGATTGTCGTTTGTCGTCATCTGTAGTGTTAAAGCTGAAACGCTCCACATACGTAACGTGCGTAGTGTACAAATCAGTCACTAAGATGTCGAGGTTGCAAATGCTGCAACCAATGTTGACTAGTGTATTATTTTAGAACTTTTAGTTTTTAAAAAATTTATTTATCAGAAAAAGGCTGTTGGAATCGCATTGTTTTGATTAATAATAGTATGTATTATTTTAAGGCCATACCTGGAAAAAGATATGAATATTCCGACAGCGAAAGCGCACGAACACGTGGATCAAGCGTTGACGCATGCTACTCGTGGAGCGAATCGGCTCAAACGACTGTTTCTTGTCGAAAATATCGTTGACAGTTTGAAGGTACTGATGGTTTCGATGCGGCTTCGGACGGCGGACAGAAGGGTTTTAGGGTTTGAAACCATATTAGAAACAGTTATGTGACGAAAAATAATGGTGTGTTTTCTGTCAAATTAACACTAATGGGTGGTATCTAAACAAGTGTGGGATTAGCTGGTAAAGTAAACTCGCTTCGGAGTCCATATATTATTAGCTAGCGAATGGGCTTGAGGACTGGGGGCAGCGGGAGTCTATTAATAAGACATTTCAGTGTTTGTGGGCGGTGCGAATAAATTTTTAGTCTGACAGAATATTTTATGAAATCGATTTTTGCAACACAGCTAATATTCTGATATTATGATTTATAGGCGTCAGTGTTTTGTTTTTGCGTTTCCGGTTTATTTTTGCGTTTCCGCGAGTTATTTTTGTATTTTCGGTTTATTTTTGCGTTTCTGGTTTGTTTTTGCATTTCTGCGGTTTGTTTTTGTATTTTGGTTTATTTTTGCGTTTCCGGTTTGTTTTTGCATGTCCGGTGTATTTTTGCATTTCCGGTTGATTTTTGCATTCCCGGTTTATTTTTGCATTTCTGGATTATTTTTGCATTTCCAGTTTATTTTTGCGTTTCCGGTTTATTTTCCGTTTATTTTTGCGTTTCCGGATTATTTTTGCATTTCCGGTTTATTTTCTACATTTCCGGTTTATTTTCTACATTTCCGGTTTATTTTCTACATTTCCGGTTTATTTTCTACATTTCCGGTTTATTTTTGCGTTTCCGATTTTTTTTGCATTTCCGGTTTATTTTTGCGTTTCCGGTTTATTTTCCGTTTATTTTTGCGTTTCCGGATTATTTTAGTATTTCCGCGGTTTATTTTTGCATTTCCGATTTATTTTCCGGTTTATTTTTGCGTTTCCGATTTATTTTTTACATTTACGGTTTATTTTTACATTTACGGTCCCTCCGGGAAGCGAATATCCTAATCGTTTGTGTTCGGGCGGGTAGGCTGGCATGGATTTCGCCGCTTAGACGTTAGACAATTTAACCCAACAAAAATATCGACTGAAGTTGTAGAGTTTCTGTAAGAACTCATTAAATTAGTGTTTCGTTTTGTAACTTAATTCTTGTTGAATATTAAATTCGTTTGAGCTTCAGAGACGTACATCTTCAGGATTTTATTTGGAAATGGTATAATTTCGTCGGAAATTAAGATTAAATTCAGCAAAAAAACTTTCAGAAGTGCTGTTTTTTCTATTGGCTGAAAAAATTTGGGCAGCAGGTGTATATATCGGTGTAATCTCATCGGTTGTGTATGCGCCTGATGAATATGTTACCGAAATATATTTAAAAATGAAACGATTAGCTTTGATCTGAGTTTGAATTATGCAATAAATTAATTGATATTTATTTTATTGTTTTTATATTATGTTTTTTCTGTGTTTTTCAGTTTGGCGCTGTTTTGTGGGCGTTAACGTATGTTGGATCGTGGTTCTCGGGCATCGCGTTGATAATTATTGGTAAGTTCAGCGATGCCGGGGAGTAGGATATTTAGGCGATGTGTTTGTGGGTGTGTGTGTGTGGACTGCTAGGTTGAACACGGGCAAACGTGGCACTGATGAGTTCTCGTGTTGTATTGAGTTTAGTATGCGATAATTTAGTTATACCTAATACAAAAAATACTTATAATACAAAAATTACTTAGCTAATAGTTTATTAAATTAGTGGTATGGAAATTATAGACACTGAGTTCTCGTGTTGTGTTGAGTTTAGTATGCGATAATTTAGTTATACCTAATACAAAAATTACTTATAATACAAAAATTACTTAGCTAATAGTTTATTAAATTAGTGGTATGGAAATTATAGACACTGAATATTTATACGCGCACATATGCACCGGATCAATAAGTTGGAGCGGCCGCATGGCGGAGTGGTAGCATAGCATGCTTGGATCGACCACAACCGGTGTGGCAATCCAGTCTCAGTAGTTGTGATGTTTAATTTGTGGCTAAAGTTCTAAGAAAAAGACCACCATCCTGGTCAATAATTCTAACGACGATTTCAGTGTTATCGTTTTTGTGTCGTTGTTTTCAGCAACCATTGCGATATTTTCAATCCCGAAATTATACGAAGTCTACAAAGAGCCAATTGACCAATACTATTCAGTCGCTGAAACGAAAGCCAACGAAGTCATCTCGCAGTGAGTTTAACGGGCGGTTTGTGCATGGCTGGATAAGGAGTTCGACGGCGGTAGGTGGGATTTCATTTCGGGAGGTGGATCACCTCGCCTGAAAAGTATTTTCGGAGCGAATGTAGCCAGCGAGAAAATGTGTTTTTGACTCATTTTGTAGCCTGTAGAAGTACTGCTTTTGGGTCTCTAAAAATTTTCCAGGTGGAATGTGGATCCTTTTAATCCGCTCTTGTGTGTGAGTCCCGTCCCAACCAGGGAGAGCCCAGCTTTGTGTTCACTCCGGCTGTGCGATACAATTTTTACCAGGTAATATTGTATCCACAGTACCGGTTGTGAACTGTACATGTGTCCTGTCGTTAAAGTTTATTACTATTATTATTATTATTACTATTATTATTATTATTATTTATTATTTATTATTATTATTTATTATTATTATTATTATTATTATTATTTTTCAGAGTCAAAGACAAAGTTCCGTTTTTGAAACCGAAAGAAGAATGAGATTACGTACAGAAGATGTACCCGTTTTTACAATTAAGGGTTCTACTATTCATCAACGAAGCTGTCGCGTATGATGTCAAGGTACTTTTATAGTTACCTGCTGTAGGCTACGCCCAGTGACCTGAGCTAAGATTTCATTTTGGAAGTCGTGGGTTATAACCTGATTTCAAAAGTTTCGCATCCTGAAGAGCGGTAGAAATTTTATTAATATTAGGGCTTATATTTTGAAAAATGTGTATTGCAACAATTGTCAGTTTAGTAACCGGTTTTCAAACTCACTAACAATTTCGGCTGGTGAACTCAAAATAATTGGTACAGGAGTAGTGCAAATCATATGCGAAAAATTTGGCTGAATTTTGTGATTCAGCATTCACAGGTACAGTTATCGACAAGACCTATCGCCTGATGGTGGCTACTGTATTGACCCGAATAAGAAGGGGGTAATAAGAGGGGGGTTCCCATTTTGAGTCTTAATCAATATGAGTCCGTATCCCTAATAAGAGTCCGTAAAAGGGTAGAGCCCCGAAACCCTAATCAGAGTCCATAAATGTCAATTATCCCTAATTGTAGCGCATAAAAATAAATAACAGTCTGTAACCGAATAACAAGGGGGGTATCCTCTGGAGAGGCCAAATAAATATCAGTCCCCCTTCGTATTCTGGTCACTTCAGTACACACACATTTGAGATTACGGGCGCTGAATCTCGAAGATTATTCTTAAACATGTACTTACAAGTGCCTCTGATGCCATATCTAAAATTATGGGGATATATTTTTTCTTATCCACGTGGTTTAGCATCATCATCATCGGTTGGTGATAGGTCGAGTAATTTTTGAACCGGTAAATCCTGTTGTTGAGTTGAACTGTGAATTGCACTCGTTTTCTAAACTGAATTGGACTCGTTTTCGTATCTCAATTTTCAATATAAATGTGTGACATTTTGTAGTTGGAAATGATTTTGTATTTGTTTCGACGCAATAGTTTTTGTTTGAAAACCTATCGCTAAGTGATGATGATGATGATGATGATGATGATAAGCTGTCATTTTTTTAATAATTTTGGGTTTAGGCTTAAGCTTAGTTTAGGTGTAGCATTACTGAAGGTCGACAGCGCCGGGTCGAACTATAAAAGTACCTGGGCATTATTGTTTTTTGTCTACTGTATTGTGTGAAATACTTTCATAAAAGCATAAATATTGATTGTTTTTGATACACTTGTTGGTTATTTTTGTGTATTTTAAATGTAGCTTTGTTGGTATAAACGTTAGCTAACTGTGGCATGCTTAGTATAGTCACCTGGTTAATCGGTAAATGTCTGTTTAAGGTTTGAAAAGTTTTTGCCAGTTTACACTGTCTTCCAAGCGTAGATACAGAGGGGTGACGATTTCGGCGTAAATGGTTTTGCAATTACTTCAATTTTTGGTTAATAAACTGTTTCTGATATATTTTCGCAAAGTTAATGATGAAATAGCGGAAAATTCGCGTAAACCGTTTCATGGCAAATTTTCTTAAAAAATCCAACTGTAATATGAAAATTATTTCAAATTTCGGTCATGTTTCTGGTCTGGTTCCTGCAAACAAATTCAATTCCTGAGGCAAAATATAGCTTATATTGGAACTTTGGTAACGATTTGCCCCTTTATGGGCCTAAATTATAAGAAATTTTGCAACTGGTTAAGTTGCGAATCTATTTTGAAACTAACTATCGCCAGAGTATGTAGATGTAATCAGAGGCATAGCCACGGTTTCATATAAGTAGGTTACTACTTTGGATACGAGTAAAAATTAGTGCCATATTTAGGAAATGTAATTCTAAAGCTTGTAAGAGTGCGTATTTTTAGCGTTTGTTCTCGAAGTTCAGGGATTTATGTTGAAAGTGAATATTTTACCCCCCTGAAAGTTATGTTGTTTATGGTTTTAGTAAAATGCTTTTAATATATTTTTGTATTGTTGGCTTTACGTGCTATTGTTTCTAATTTAAATTGTTTTTGAAATAATAAAATAGTCGGCGGAATTAAAATTCTAAAGGTGGTTCGTTAGTTGTAGAAAGTTTGCAGTTGAACATTGACAAGGGCAGGTTTGAGAGATGTGGTTGTATAGTTTGGCAATTGGTTATATGGTCCATGTTAATTCTGAAGGCCAGACTACTATAAGCTTAAGCCTTTTAGCTGAAGCTTAATCTTTAAGCGTAAGCTTGGACTTAAGTCTATACGTAGGTGGGACCATGTAAACCGTAGGATCCTGCCTACTAAGCTTAAGGCTAATTGTAAGCGTTCCAGTCCTTAGGAACGTCCCAGTCCCTAAGTACTTCGCTTCGTGTCTTTCAGAAGGCCCTTATAATTAATGCCGGCCGGTCCCGTAGTCGTATGAGAATGCGAGCCAAGTGCCTATCAACGTAAGAGTTCCTTAGTTTTTAAGAGAGCTCATCAGCCCAAGGTGAAACCGCTGAAGCGAGGCCATCATGTCTCTGGTCCTAAGAGTATTTTAGTGTTTTTTTAAATCCATCCGTTCTAATTATGTGTGATATATGCCGTTGTTGTGGCTGAAACATTGTCTGTCATTGCGTTCCGGTTTGAGAGTAATGATAATAATAATAATAATAATAATAATAATAGTAATAATAATAATAATAATAATAATAATACTTGCAGGTTGTGTGTGCATTTGTTTGCAAATATTTATTTCGTTTTTATGCTTTATGTGTTGCAGTTTGTTGATCAAGATATATATTGCAATTTTCGTGTATATGTTTTTGGCCAATCTGCTATTTGATCAATAATTTGCCTGGACTATGATGTTCCTATTCTGTGCTTACAGCAGTTGATTATGGGGCTAATAGATATTTTAAAGTTTTTCCCATAAATAGAACCAACGTTTTCTTGGTTGGTTGGTAATACGTCTGACTAATCTGATTGGCCATTCAGTTTCATAGCAGTTTAGCACAGACTCTACAACATCTATTTAAGAGAGGTATAAATTTGGCATGTCGGTTAGTAATTGGCGTGAATAGCAGTTTAACTTACGACATACACAGAAATACGTTTTATACAAGGTGTTTGCTCGGAGTGAATGGACTATATCGAAATAGCTTCAACAAGGAGGTGAGGCAACAGGAAGTGTATTAAAATATTCGTATCGCAGTTTTAGCTAACGTTTGGCCCATGTTACTTTAAGGGACGTCCAGGTTTCTGGTGGGTCTATAAATGAGTAGGTTTAGATTCTAGATTACATTTTTTGCTTAGGCTTAGGAATACGCTTTCTACTGTTTCGCCCCTTAAAGTAAGATTGGCCTAACTTTTTTAAGTAATAAATGTTTACTGCTGGGCAACAGATTGGCTAAAACTAAAATAACAGAGCATTTCAAATTGCCGAAAATTCGAGTTACCTACAAGTTGGGGTTGGTGTGGTGTAACTCTGAAAAGCGAGCTAAAGTACATAATAAGATAGTGTCAGTAAAATTTAAAAAACCTATGGTGCGTAGGGGGTGGGCAGTGGTAGGTATCCCTTGCCACATTCTGTCTGTGAACCCTTGCATAATCCTGTTTTGCGGCTGTATTTTAACAGGTCATGGCCTCGCATAAGCTAAGCATGTGCGGTGTTTCTAAATAATATTAATTTTCAGTCAGTGCTATATATTACTTTATTGTTCTTTTCAATTTAATTGGTTGTTTATCAGATGGATTTGTGCTCCGGTTTTCGCAGCATATTTTATTTCTATGTTTGAAAGTTAGATTTGACTCTAAACGCTGCGCAGTTTGATATATTGAGAGCAGGGTGTAGCCGGATATCTGGTTCTGGCAAAAATCGGTTAACAGGACCAAATTGCTGAAATATTTTAAATTTGTGAAACATCGAGGCATCATTTTATTAGACAACTTTAAAATTGCAATTTAAACTAAGAGCTTCAACTCGGTCTGCGTCCAATTAAAAACGGCCAATGTAAAGAACAGGGGGGGAACACTATTATAAGCTTATTCCTAAGCCTAAGCGTAAGAATGAGTTTTTTCTAAGCCTAAGCCTAAGCCAAGCAAGATGAAAATTAGTCTAAAGCGGAAGCGTATTCCATTGCAGTCCCACAAAAAATCGTTCCGCCCCTGATCTTTACATGGGCTGCAAAAACTAATGTAAAGGTTAATGTGGGTTTTCGTGATCAGAAATTTTTGACTTAGTTCCAAGGTATTAAGTATATACGAATGTTTTCTATGTATTTTGTATTTAGCTTATAATTGTTGCTTTTTTCCATTGGTTTATATTATATGTATTGCTTTTACGAGAAAACTTCAATGTGTGTTTACCAAGATATAACATGTCTCATCGGTGTTGGCTTGATTGCCGAGCGAATAAATTATTAGTTTCATATGACGTATAATGAAAAAAGTTGGAGCAGTGCAGTTTGGTTCGCACATGATTAATGTGACAACTCATCTAGTGTTTGAGTTGAACAAAACCAAATGGCAAGGAGCCAATGTTACTTTGGTGCCGTATAACAGCAGATGAAGCGTATTCTTACGCCTTAATCTTGGCGTCGAAAAAGTGTATTCCTAAGCCTAAGCAAAGAAATGTAATCTGGAATCGAGATCTACTCTTACCCACTAGAAACTGGGACGATTTTAAAAGTAACGGGCTGTGGGTGGAATGCAGTAGACTTAGAAGCGTAATATAGTTCTGCGCATTTGAGAAAGTAATAGTTGTGTTTAGTCACGTTTCCAGTCTAAATATTGCGGTGAGGTGCGCAAGTGAATTATCAGTGTTGGTGCCAATGTTACTTTTAGGGCCGTAATAGTAGATTAAGCGTAGTCCTAAGCCTAAGCCGAAGCGTTGCAAAAGCGTAGTCCTAAGCGTAAGCCGAACCGTTGCAAAAGCGTATTCTTAACCCTTTCTCACATGAATATTTTCTATTCCCCCTGAGACCTAGATTTATGCTAGGATTCGAACTCCAGTGACTGGAGTGGGAGGCGTATACCATCACCACTCAGCTATAGGAGCTTGACGCTCGAGCCCAAGTGGGCTCTCACGTCTTGTGTTGATTTAGTACTAAGTATACGTGTTGCAATTGTTAAACACGGTGCGATATATATTATTTAACGTATATACACTGCGCTGAGTTGCTTATAGGCAACTCAATGTGACAAAGGGGTTAATCCTAAGCCGGAGCGTTGCAAAAGCGTATTCTGAAGCCTAAGCATTACGAAACCGTATGCCTAAAGCCTAAGCGTTGCAAAAGCGTATTCCTCGGCCTAAATGTATTTGTTTGACGCGTATCGTTTTATCTTTTGCAAAATTTTAAGGGAAAAATTGACGAAATTTCGGTAAGAATAATCGTAAAACCAAACGGCTAAACAGCAGATTATAGATAGTTACTTATTTTCTAAAGTTAACAAATTAAGCATCATTTTGACTATGTGCCTAATTTCGCCTTCGGCGAGTTCTGTTGACCTTAGGCTCTGGTATTTTGCACCACCGGTTGCACCATGCTATATATATCACATTTGCCTGGGTTGTTTCTCCTGATTGTCAATTTTGTTTTGTTGAAAAACAGTGTTGTAGAAGTTGGTACCTGTTGTTTAAAATCAGTGCAGAGTGGTTGTGGAAGTTTCGCGTGTTATGTTGTTGTTTCGGGTCCGCAGCCAACAAGAATGCCAAAAATTGTTAAGGCATTGTTTTGGTTAAACATAGTTTTAGGCAGCGTCTGGCCGAAGGTCTGGTTCCAGCTCTATCAACGCCTTTGTTCGATAGATGGTCCACCCTCGGTTTCAGTAGAACTTTTGCCGGAAGTTTCGGCAATTTTGGTGACGAAATTTTTTATTATTTTTTTTAATAAAAAATCTGCATTCAGCAAGGTTTTTTTGTATTTTTTAGATAATTTGGGAAGCCTTAATTGTCGAGATGGCCCATGTAAAGATTCAGGTGCGAAACGTTTTTTCTGAGGGACTGCAATTGAATAAGCGTAAGCTTTAGACTATTTTTTTCGGCTTGGCTTAGGCTTAGGCTTAGTAATATACTCATTCTTACGCTTAGGTTTAAGCTTAGGCTTAGGCCTAGGAATATGCTCATTCTTACGCTTAGGCTTAGGCTTAGGCTTAAGAATATGCTTATAATACTGTTCCGCCCCTGTTCTTTACATTGGCCGTCGAGATTTATCATATTTGAAGCTAACAACGGATTATTGGGCTTGATTATTGCTAAAAGTGGCAAAGTCAACATTTTTGTTCCCTTAATTTTGTTTCGTCTCCGGTTCCGGCTCTGGATCCAGCAGAATTTGCTAACTTTTCCGACATTTTTTACCGTTTCAGTTTTTATGTATATTAATTGTTTTGAAACGTAAAACTTTTAAAGTATTTTTATTTTTTATGTTGTTTTTTTACTTTTTTGAAATAGTTTGCTTTTGAATTTGACAAATTTGGTTAACGTAGCAGAAAACAAAGATTGTATGTGTGACTATTTTTTTCGTTAACCCATGATTGCTCGTCTGCCCCTTTGGTGTTGTTTATTGGTTGGGTCGCATTATTAATTCAGTTTTGAAGAAATACTTTAGAACGTGTATTTTTTAAGAAAAAACTGTTTCACTGATTTAAGAAAAAAATAAGTTAGTTCCTAAGACAGGTACCATATGTGTAGTCTCAGTATGGTTGTACTGCCCAGCGTTGTGTTGTCGTGGTGGAAACGGATTTAGAACGTACCGGAAACGGAATCAGAACCATAAAGCGACAATAATACCGGAGTTGCCAGCTGGAACCGGAATTTCGGTTGCACCCTGTGTAGTAGGGTGCGACTGGATTTCTGGTTCCGGCTTCGGCAAAAAAATCGGTATCCGGCTCCAGTATTTTTTTGGTATCCGGTCATCATAACCTCCTGTGTAAAGCGTTTCAAACCAAATTATGTTAATTTGTTGGAATTTTTTAGAACGCTGAAGTTCAGTGGCATATCTTGATTTGGTTTTAGGCTTAACGGAGATTATGTAAATTTTATTTAGGGTCATTTTTAAAGTACGGGTTATACTGGAGATGTAGATTACCTTAACGATTGCCAAAAGAGGGCGTAACAATTGATTTGCTGTTTTTGGTAGGGGTGAAAACATTTTGTCGCTCGTAGTTGCTCGCAAAATGTAGTACGTAACTGTCGCTTTTACCAACTCGGCTACGAAATATAGTTGAAGCATGGATGATGGCCCATATTCTCAAATGCGTACAGCACCTATCATCAGTTAGCGATAGGTTTTCAAACTGATGAACACATGTAATTGCAGATTTCAAAATTTGTACAGAAGTGGGGCAAATCAAAAGTGAACGGTGTGCTAAATTTCGACTCTCACCATGCGCTGGTTCCAATGTTACGCGACCTATCACCAACTGGTGACAGGTGCTACACACATTTGAGATTACGGACTCAGGTACCAGGTTAATTGCATTTCAGGAAGCAAAAATAAGATTAAAGTTCGTTGTGATTTTCGAAAACTTAATTCAATGAATTATATGCGTAGATTAATGACCATATTCCAGGGATCCAACAGGAACTGGATTTCGCCTGTAAAGGAGCAGGGACAGGATTAAATATTTTGGGGAACAGGAACAGGAACCGGAATTTAAAATAATTTTCAACATTAAATCACTTTTTAATGTTTAGCAAACAAATAGCCAAAAACGTGCGTTAAGCGAGTTTTTCGCGGTTTTGTCTTCGCTTTCAGCACCAATCAATACGTGGTATCCTTTGTTTCTCAAACATGATAACTTCGGCAGCTACGAATTTTAAAATCTCAATGCAGGTAACGCGAATCAAGTGCAAAATCGGAACAAAATTTCGAACCTCACCATTTTTGGTTCGAAAGTTTACAAGACTTATCACCAACCGGTAACAGGTACTACATACGCATTTGAGAATATGAGAATACAGGTGCCGTTTATAGAAGATACAACAACTGTAGAAAATAAAATTGTATTGCGTTTAATATATTTAGTCAGCTTTTAAGGAAATTTAGTAACTCAATGCCCCTACTCAAATGTGTATATAGAACCTGTCACCCTATTGGTGAAGTATACGTCTTGTAACTTGCAAATCAACAAATGATGAGGTTAAAAATTCAGCATATTTTTCGCATTCGATTTGCGTTACGTCTGCTCAAATGAAATGCGATCTGCAGTTTGTAAGCGTTCGTCAGTTTGAAAACCTATCGCTAACTGCCAACTGGTGAAACTGCCAACTGGTGAGATGATATGCGCTATATACATTTAAGAATATGGGCTTTAGGCTTAACGTTGCGATGGCGGTTCCGCGGGTTTTCGGTTTTAAAATATTTGTTTTTTCGCTTGTTTGTGTTGTTATTTTTTTGTATTTCTGTTCGGCATATGGCATCGTTCGCTATGAAGCGTTTGTCGTCTCTGACCGTTTGGGTTCTAAATCTGTATTTTAGCTGGCTTGAAAAGCACATGTAACTCTAATACGAGCTAAAGTGTTGAGAACGAAAGCCTATGTGTGTGTTTATTTTTTATGCATATATTTGTTAAGAATACTGGCGTATATGGGCGTTTTTGACCATCTAGTATGTACTAGTGTATATTTGTAAGCGTAGTCTTGGGATATATCCCTCTGATAGGCTATGATGCAGTATCATACATCATATACAGAATGAGACCGGATATTAATTTACTGGATACCGGAACCGTATACGGATATTGAATTGTTACCGGAACCGGATACTATAAAGTTCATAATTGCTGTTGATAAAGATATGTATCCTCTGATAGGCTATGATGCAGTATCATACATCATATACAGAATGAGACCGGATATTAATTTACTGGATACCGGAACCGTATACGGATATTGAATTGTTACCGGAACCGGATACTATAAAGTTCATAATTGCTGTTGATAAATTGAAAGTATTTAATTGCAAAAATTCGTTTACGTTTCGCTCGTTTACATAAGTTAAAAGTAGCTGAAAATGTAGCAAAATTTGGCTCATGTATAGAACAGGGCCGGAACGTTGATCTGAGGAACTGTAATAGAGTAAGCTCAAGCTTTCGACTATTGTTTGCTTAGGTTTAGGCTAAGGTATAAGTTTATCTTTACGCGTAGGCTTAGACTTTGGCTTAGGAATATTTTTATATATACTATACTGTTCCGGCCCTGTTCTATACATGGGCCCAAAACCTAAACTTCTCGACTTGCCTAGAAATGTAATCGCAGTAAGATGTTAAAGTCGCTCACTTGTAAAACGCGGTTTTAATATTCGTCACCACAACCGTAAATATCCGGTAGGTTCATACCGGATACGCGAACCGGATGCGGATATCAGTATTTGCCGGATGTTAAACCGGAACCAAATATCCGGTCGCACCCGTTTGAAATGAAACCTGTACGAAAGCTTAATTTAGAATAATAACCTGAATCGAAGAAGTCGCAAAATGATTTTTTCCACTCGCTACATTCGCTTATTGAATCGTTTTTACATGAGATAGTCGGGGTCTCATGAAGTGACCTCCTGGTTCTACCCCTTTTGGAAACTTTGAAGTGAGTTTGGGTTGCGCTATACTTGACTTCAGACGCTCGTCTGTCACCGTGCGTCACCCGTACGGCGCCGGCCGTCACCATACGTTATCGTACGTGAGTTATTTGCGTACAATACTGCACAGTGACTTATGGCACCTTACGGGTGACGGACGGCGCGGGACGGTACCGTACGGGTGACCGACAATGCCGGAAGGTACCGTACAGGTGACGGACAATGCCGGACGGTACCGTACGGGTGACGGACAATGCCGGACGGTACCGTACGGGTGACGGACAATGCCGGACGGTACCGTACGGGTGACGGACAATGCCGGACGGTACCGTACGGGTGACCGACAATGCCGGACGGTACCGTACGGGTGACCGACAATGCCGGACGGTACCGTACGGGTGACCGACAATGCCGGACGGTACCGTACGGGTGACCGACAATGCCGGAAGGTACCGTACGGGTGACCGACAATGCCGGACGGTACCGTACGGGTGACCGACAATGCCGGAAGGTACCGTACGGGTGACCGACAATGCCGGACGGTACCATACGAGTGACGGACGGCGCTGGACGTTGCCGCACGTCAAAAACCGTATAGCGCGACTGAAAGCTTTTGAAAGCTAATTATAATAAGGCTTGCAGGCGCCTTTTTTGTACCTACTAACAGTTAGAGATATTGTACACCTGAGCGTTGCGGCATAAGTTTAAGGTTAACAACAATAGGAAAATATCGAACAGGGTTGTCGGTACTCGTACACGATACGTATGATGATTTACCGTAAACAACGCTGGTTGGTTGTTTGTTTGGTAAACGCGATGCGCCCAATGTTTTAATGAATGATAAATTTTGTGGCACTGAAAAATAATTAATTCGATTTTGAAGCAAAAGTTACAGGGTTTTTTTCAGTTCAGTCACGTGATTTGCGAT
Organism: Enoplolaimus lenunculus; assembly: GCA_030248215.1. NCBI lineage: Eukaryota > Metazoa > Nematoda > Enoplea > Enoplida > Thoracostomopsidae > Enoplolaimus > Enoplolaimus lenunculus. The sequence continues at coordinate 65,946 of JASANG010003121.1, forward strand.
ATTGAATTGGATGCTGTGTTTGCTTGTTTTATATTTTTAATTTATTTATTTTTCGGTTCATATTTAATCACTTCCGTGTTGTGAACGTTGCGATTGGGTGCTGATGTTAAGTATTGCGCCGTAGATGAAATAATTGCTGATAGGGTGCTATATATGCATTTGAGAATATGGACTAAGGAAATAGGTTTACACATATACGTGTCTATGCGCTACCCGTTGTGTACACCTTAACTCGAACCCAAACTGTAAGCGTTCGATGTGTCGGAAAGTCTACAAAAGCCCGATTTAAGGTTGAAAAATCGTTTTAGTTTTAGAGCATGTAGTACACTATTTAGCTTATTATGCCATAATTATTCATTATTGTGTGTTTTAACTCAATATTACTTGACGTATCTTTTCAAAATGAACACCGAAGCAGACACGGAGACGAACTGCGGTATCAAACAACACGGAAAAATGTTTCATGTTGGCTCTGAATGTGAACTGGAAGCGGATAGCGTTGACTGTGACTCGAAACCAGGTCAGTTTAGCTGATAGGGTAACGGTAAAGACACACGCTATACGTGTCGTTTGCGGCGGTGTCAGTCGCCGTGCCCGTCATCCCGCGGTATTGTACGCGAGCATATTCGTGTACGATGCCGCACGGTGACGGGATGTCGACGGACGCCGGCAGATGGCTCAAATGGTTTTAAAATAGGAAAGCACGTAAAGCGCTATCCTAACACGAAAAATTTGTCATCAAACGAAAACAAAATATTTTCGATTACGAATTTACTACTACGATTATAACGCCTGTATCGCTCGTTGTCGGCCGTATTTTTCAACATTTTATCTTGAGCGACATTTCACCGGAACCGGAATTGGAAATATTTTGAACCGCCGGATGATATATACTGCTAAGGGCTTGAAATATAAGGCGCTGTTTGTGTGGACTGTTTAGCGGTTTCATTGAACAGGGGTTTGAGCTTCTACTAAAATGTACGTTGGATCACTTAAAGATGTGAAAATTGTGCAGATGTAACATATGTTATGAATAATTATGTTTTATTTATAAGCTTATGTTTTATAATTTTACAAAACCGTAAAAAAATTCACGCTCTTGAATCGTTCATTGCCGGAACAGGAACAGAGCAGGGTGTGGAACCGAATCCACGATTTGACTTCACAGACTCCGATTCCGGATGCATTGCTAATTTGCCGAATTCGAATCCGAATCCGAATCTTGTATGTTGCAAATTTCAGTTATACATCTATAATTTGTTTCAGAATATCAACACAGTGCCAGCCGCATAAACCTTTAAACGTTAATATATTTCGTGCCCGACGTCAATGTTGAGATTTGTGACCTGAAACAAAAATTTTTCATTAATATAACAAGATATTTGAAATTTTTATTGTTTAAAACTGAAAAAACATACAGCCGAACATTGTTGGATTCGGCTGTTTCGCAACTGAATCCGAATTCGAATCCGAATCTGAATCCGAACCACAAATTTTTGCCGTATCCGAATCCGAACCTTTGTTGCCACCCTGGAACAGTGATCAAGGATTACGGCTGGAACAGGAATTTCAGTGGCTCCCTGGTATTTTTTACTACTCGCTGCAATTCCCGGGTCAGAATTTCGATTCCAAGCTTGTCTTTGTCTGCGTGTACCCGCGCGGGTAACGGCAAACTCGGATTTCAAAGGAATGCTAATTAAATTTTCAATATGTGTATATATTTTTTGAGATTTTTTTAATTTATACAAGTATCTTTTAATTTTTTCAATTCAACTGGGCAGTTTTATAGTTCCCCTCGTCAGTGGAAATGTTCTCGACCGCTCCCCACGAATGGTCCATATGTAGCGGAGGGCCGTTGCCGTGGTGTAAGCATATTCCTAAGCGTAAACCTCAACCTCTAGGTTTATAACTAAGCCAAGGGTTACGCTTTAACTTAGCAATAACTTAACACGGAGGGCCGTTGCAGTGGTGTAAGCATATTCCTAAGCATAAACCTCAACCGCTAGGTTTATAACTAAGCCAAAGGCTACGCCTCTACTTAGCAAAAACTTAACCATTGTGGACGAAATCTACAAAAGTGTCTTTAAATATTCGTTACTTTTGATTGCTTTTCAGATGATACTGTGAACAATCTGTGCAACAAATTCGAAATTGTCGTCAAGTCTCCGCCAGCCAACGAGCAACCGGAACCGGAACCAATCGGCGGAGGTTTACCGGAAACAAGCCGGTCATGCGCACCGTTATCAGTGACCGGCGGTGACATCAGCCGGCATGGAACCGGGTCGTCCGTTCGTCACGAGTTGTCCGTTGAGTCTGTCCAGTTTAACCTGTCTGAGGTGTCGTTTGGATTAGGGTACGTTTGTTTGAATTGATTGTGTATTCGCAACTGTGTTCTAGCAGCGGTCACCAGTTTAGTAGTTGGTTTTCGAACAAGCGAACTGTGGGGTAGATTTTTAGGTGCCAAACGCGGCTAAAAATACAACTGGGAGTCAAGTCCAGAGATATGTGGCAAGTTTTGAACTGTCTTCATTTGGCTGGTTCGAAAATTAAATTAAAGCACCGATGTATTAAGTCCAGGTGCAATCGGAATGACAATTTACCGGAACCGGAATTTGAGAGTACTACCGGAAACGGAACCGGAGCCAGAATTCCGGTTGCACCCTGATTAGGTGTCGTTGATAGTGATGGGCAATTTGTTGACTAGTCTAGAGCAGCACATTTTGTAAGATTTTTAACGAAAGTTTAGCTCTTGTCCACTTCCTCCACATTTAAAATTAAGGTTTAGGCCAAATTTTAGGTTTAGGCGTAAGAAAAGCATTTTTCAAATTAAGATTAAACCTAACTGTGCGTACAAACCAGGGATCAGTATAGCAGTGCCAAAATGTTTTAAATGTTTACTATTATGCTTCGGTCACGATAAAAGATTTGATTTTGCCACCGAAAAGATTATATAGTAGGGTTTTCGGTGGCAAAATGAATTTTTTTTTGTGAACGATGCATTAATTGGACTTCCTAGTGCATTATTAATATGGTCGTCTTGATCTTGTACACAAATCACTGCGACGTTACTTGTAAGCAACCGTCACTAGCGGATCCAAAGGTGGGGCGAGGGGGGGGGGGGGGCGTACGCCTTACCCCCGTCAGAAATGTTTTTGTGTTAAATGGTAAGGTCCCTCATACCTTACAGTAGTTTTCACAATTTTTCCCGCACAATTTTTTTGTAATAAAATGGTAAAGTCCCGTTCTACCTTACAATTTTTTGCCATCAGAAAATTTTTTGGTGATAAAATGATGACGTCCCTACCTGACAATTTTTGCGTTTCATACCATTTGCCTACCCGCCCCCCCTCGTCAACAATTTTTGGATCCGCCGCTGGGCAACAGTTAATGCTTTAATATCAGACCGTAGCCAGTTCACCTTGCTGGAGGTGGCTAACAATTATTCATCATAAGCATATGGGATTTCGGATGACTTACAAGCGACATTGCAAATTTTCTAGGACGCGAGGGACCACATTCTTACAAAGGAGGCTGATCCCTTCTGGTGTCCCCTAATTACGGACGCGTTTACTACAGGGTTATACTGTACTTTTCAGCAGTAATGCGTCGATTGCTTTTCTTTTTTGAATCGCTGCCATAAAATCTGCGGTTGCCCCCTGTATTTTGCAAACGAGTCCGTACATAGGCGCAGCCAGGATTTTGGCAGGGGGTTATATTTTAAAAAAATTTCGAAGGAGGGGGGTAAGAAACGATTGATCACTGAAATTTTCTCCGGCTACGTCTATATGACCCTGGAATTCTGTTGCATCGTTTCAGGTCAGCGGTCGATTCAGCGAGTGACTTGTCGGATCACGCCGGACCAATTGACGACTCGTACCGACCGAAGATTATCAAACGAGAAGATGCCGAAGGCAACGTTGTTACGGTTCATACCGCACAGGTAAAACACCAAATGTGAACCACCAAGGGTCAGACGCATAGCCAGCCCGAGTTACTACTGGTAGGAGGCTAAAATTATTCAGCAGGGATATCTACGCGTTTTGACTTTCTAATGGGGGTTCAAACTTTTCTAGCGGGGATTTTTCCCACGGGGCTCGCTCCGCCCCCTTGCCACCGCTTGTAATGGGTGCGCCAAGCCATGGGAAGGGTGTGGTTTTTTAGTGTTTATATCCCAAGTTTGCGATTTTTGTGTAAATGCGTTTTTGGATGCTGTTTGAAATTTTGTTATTTGAAATGAGTGCTTTTGCAATTAGTTCAATTTTGTTAATAAACTGTTTCTAATATTTATTTTGCAAGTAACACATTTACTGGTTTTTCATTAATGTTTGTGTTTACCGTATTTTGCTGATTTGTCCCCAAAGCACACGTAAACATAAAGGTTTTAATTTCAACCGACATTTAGCGTAAATCTTCGACCGGTAAACTTAAGAAAACTGCTTTTTGACTTAAGCCAAAATTGACTTGGGTCTGCTGGCCGACGTCGACTTAAGATGTGTCTCTCTAACCCAATCAGTATTTTATTCTCCATGTATATTGGTTAATTAGGCATTTTATTTATGTAGTTTTGTGTTATGGGTTTTCTCTGGCTAAGTTTTAAATATTACCGCTTCTAGTTGCATTCATCAGCCCAAATATTGTTAAATGATCTAAAACTGTGTCCAGGTAGAACGTGTACAGTGAAAATCATCCCATCTCTAGTTCGTTATCCCTAGATTTTTCCCAGGGTCAGACTCGATGATGCCCCAGCGTCGGACCCACCAAAAAAGCACACTTTCCAATTCCAGTGAGTTAATTTTAACTCAGAATGAGTTGAATCACTCAGTCTGAGTTAGGACTATCAGAACTCACAATTCTGAGTTGACTCAGCTCATTTTGATTTAATTAATCAACTCCCCCGGAGTCAATTTAACTTACAGCGAGAATCAAGTCAACTCAGAGTGAGTTAAAGTTTACTGTCATTAACTCAGAAATAACTAATTTTCCGTCTGAGTTGATTAGTTAACTCATTGGAGTTTACAGTGCATAAGGAGACCGATGATAAAGGTTGAATTGTATTTTGTGTTTTTTTCTAGTTTTTTTATATCTCTGATGTTATTGTTTATTTGTTATATACATATATATGGATTATATGGGTACAGATGGGCAAGTTGTTGTTATTGACATATTGGCCAAAAATGACGTGATATATTGCGAACAACAGGTGCTTATTTCGTTTATTCATATTCGAGATTATCTTATATTTTATGAGATGATGTTTTCGGTTTTTTTTGGTTAATTCAATTTTAAGAATAAAACCAGAGGTACATCTTGACTGTGGTGTGTCGCTTGTGTAGCTATGTATTTACACAGATGGAAATGCGTCGCGTGCGGTGGTCCTATGGGATGGGACTTTGGCAGTGGACCGTCGTATGGGGACAGGCGCCGGCCCGCCTTATATGGCGATAAAAATGGAGTGAAAAATCAGAAGATGAAATTGTTTCCGATTTGATACGTTTAAGCTCTTAAAGTAAACTGACTAAAAAGTGGTTTCGACAGACTGAATATTAAAAATTTTATCGTTCGTCGATTTATTTGTGACCGCCGCTGTGGTAAATTCAGTTTAAAATTGTACTGAAGAAGAAAAATTGTTAAAAATTAATATAAAAATTGGCGAAATGTTTCTTTGTTATATAATTTCTATTTTACGGAGTGCAGCACAAACTAAGGATGTGCCGATCAATCGGCACTGACATCGGCATCGATAATAATCGACACTTTTCGTGAGTATCGGTATCGGTACTGCAAAAAATTGCCGATTCTTTGTCGATACTTTTTGCACATATAACAGTCAGTTGGAATGCTATCAGTTTCATTTATGGGCACATATCAGTGTGTCCGGTCAGAGAAACTATATTTCTTGCGTTTGTGTTTGAAAAAATTAATTGAAATGAACCGTTCTTATAAAATTATAGTCGTTTATAATGGTTAGGGTTTATTTATTCATATATATAATTGGGACGTGCCGATTAATTCGCATCGGCATCGCCATCGGTAATAATTGGCGCTTTTTGTGAGTGAGTATCGGCATCGGCACAGCAAAAAAATTGCCGATTCTTTGCCGATACTTTTTGCACATAACAGTCAGTTGGAATGCTATCAGTTTCATTTCTGGGCGCATACCAGTGTGTCTGCTCCGGAAAATTGTTATTTCTCTTACGTTTGTGTGTGAAAAAATTAATTGAAACGAACCGTTGTTATAAAATTATAATCGTTTATAATGGTTAGGACTTAAGTCTTTATATAATGATATAATCTACAATCATATCTGTTTATTAAGCATGGTGTACTAAAGTTGACATCAGGCATCGGTATCGGCGTCGGCAAAAATTTTGGCATCGGCCCATTTCTAGCACATACTGTCAATTTTGGATACGCATATAAGCCGGTTTCAGATTCGGCAACAATTGAACGTTCGCAAACGGAGTCAGTAGTCAGATTAGGTTTTGAAAGAGTCGCACGCATCAAAGTTCGCAATCGTCGGCAAAAATTTTGGCATCAGCCCATTCCTAGCAGATACTGTCAATTTTGGATACGCATATAAGCCGGTTTCAGATTCGGCAACAATTGAACGTTCGCAATCGGAGTCAGTAGTCAGATTAGGTTTTGAAAGAGTCGCACGCATCAAAGTTCGCAATCATATGTTTGCATTTTTGAACTTGAGTTGGAATACACTGAACCGTTTACAGGGACGTTTAAGTGCTTACAGCTCTGGACCTTATTTAATATTTAATTTAGAAAAACCGGATACGGATAGGGGAATTTTTGGGCGGAACCTGATATTAACCGGATGTATCATTTAAACGTGTATACACACTGTTAAAAAATGTATTTGAGTCGTACAAAATATGTTAACTGAAGCCGAATTTAGATTTGAAATAAATGTAATGCTTTTAGTAAAAGCAGAATTAGAGTTGTATCCGGGTCCGTACCCGGATATTCCGTGTTTTTCCGCTGGAAAATTGCGGATGTATGTCCGGGCATATATTTTGAGATGTTGCATGCTTACGATTGTATCAACGGGTGACCCCGATCGGTGACAGACGGCGTCGCACTGCAATGGCTATCGTCACGTTTATAGTTGCATGCGGATACGGTGATTCCAGGTATGTTCACATGCAATTTCCCGGATCCGGATATTTATTTTCAAATGTTGCCATTCCAGAAGTATTATTCGCACATCTGAATAAGGTCCTGCTGCAGTCGCCAGTTGTATCCGTCTGCCCTATGCTGAGATGCAAGCGTTTGTTAGTGTCCCGTAAATTAATTATAATTCGGTTTGCTTGCTATGAATTTAATTTAAAATAGCCTTGTCTTGCCATGCTGCGAGTAATTCAAACAGTTGTTTGCGTGTTTTGAGCTGAAATGCGAGTTGAACCGGTGCGCTGTACTGGTGTTTTAAGCTTTCTACTGTTCCTACTTATTGAGCTTAGTATTCTGAGGGGCCCTAGGTGGGTATATACAGTATGTATATGTATATGTATATATATATGTATATGTGTATATATATGTATATATGTATATATATTGTGTTTTTGGTTGTATATATTGTGTTTTTGGTTGGTGTGTTTGGGCTATGGGTTACTGTTGAATGTCAGGGCTGTATGTATACCAACCGAGATAGGAAGAATATAATATATCGTACCCCCTGGAAATTTATGGAGACAACGAATAAATGGTGCGTTTACATACTTTAGAAGAATAACCCGATGGAGTCGGTGAATTTCAAAAAATTGAAAAAATTTAAATGACGTAATGTCGTCTTGAAATGAAATCATGGCTAACGCGACTCTGATGGCGTATAATATACCACGGTCGAGGTATATTTAGTATTTATTTCTAACTATTTGTTAGTCATGTGCTTGCGGTACAAGTATGCGGTACATGTTTTATAGGGTTTTGTCAATTTTAAGACAACGAGGAAGGGTTTGAAACGAACCGCCTGTGTTGCATGACCTGGCTCCTGCGAACGGTTTAATGGGTTTATTGGAATAGGTTCAAAGTGGAGGCCTTGGCTTGCTCAGGCTTCAATATGTCATTGGTGTAACGGTACATTTGATCCGTTTAAGCCTTTGAATTTTGATTGGTTGCTAAGAATTACGACGGTTGGTTCGCCTGAAACGGGTTTTGTCGGCTGTTGCGTTGGTAGTTGGTTGTGCGTATTGACTGGGTGTACACAAATACGACTTTAGTTGTCTAAGCCTAAACCTAACCAGTTAGGGGTTACGAAAAATGATGTGGAATCTGGTTCAATAGTAGGTTTAATGTACAGTCAATTAAGCTTTGCTATAAAATTATCGTATTTGATCATTGTTAATAACTGCATGTTTCGAAATTTAGGCTATGATGAATAATATATTTTTTTCTATTTTTGAGGTAATAAATAAATGTTTGGTAACTTAGAATAGGTTTAATGTTGTCAGACACTGTTGGCCTTGGGGGGGGGGGCGGAGAACGAAAACGTCCGTGGGTGCAGGGTGGCACCGAATCTACGATTTGACCTAATCCGAATCCGACTCCATTGCTAATTTACCGAATCCGAATCCGACTCCATTGCTAATTTGCCGAATCCGAATCCGGATCTTGCATGTTGCCAAATTCAGATATATCAATATTTTGTTTCAGAATATCAACGCAATGCCAGCCACATAAATTTTTAAACGTTAATATATGTCGTGCCCGACGTCAATTTTGGGATTTGTAACTTGAAACAAAATTTTTTATTAATATTAAAATTTTTATTGTTCAAAACTGAATGAACATGGACCACAAGTTTTATGCCGGATCCGAATTCGAATCCGAACGTTTGTTGCCACCCTGCGTGGGTGGAATACCGCCGCCGTGCCCCGTATGAAATTGCAGCCCCTAAATTAAGTCGAGTACCAATAGCTCGTTAAAAACTGTCACTATCACATGTCTGTTGTACAAGAAAAGTGCTTAGAAACGCCATGAAGGGTAAAGGTTACGTTCAATACGCAGCAAATTGAATGACGTTAGCTGTGTTATATGACGCAATAGAGTTGTCTATTTGCATCAAGATTTCTGGTACTTTCTGATTGACAGGGGCGGACGGTGGGTACCTACAGGGAAAATGTATGCCCTCCGGAATTTTTGGAGATACATAAACGGGGTATTTTCGTTAGAGTGTTTAGCTTGCTTACGGTAACGTAATTAGCTTCGTAGCGGTCAAAAAGTGTTATCGCTCACTAGCTATTGCCATTCGCTACAATTGAAAACAGCGGAATTGATAAAAAAAGGAACAAAGCAAGATTGGGCTGGTAGATTCAGAGTCTGAGCCTAAGCCAGAGCCTGAGCCTACTGAGCCTTAATTTTAAATGTGGGTCGGAAAGGACATAGAAATTTTGGTTATACTTATGGAATTGTTCATATACCAGGTATAAGAAAACTGTCCTCTTGTACGCTTCGGCCACAAGCTTAGGCTTAGGCTTTGAAGCTTAAGCTAAAGCCTGAGCCTAAGCTTTCATTTTAAATGTGGATAGGAAAGGATATAGAATTTTTGGTTATAGTTTTATGGCATTGTGCATACATATACCAGATATTAGAAAGTTGTACTTTTGTACGCTTGTGCAACAAGCTTAGGCTTATCCTTAGAAGCCTAGCCCACAGCCTGAGCCTAAGCCAGAGCCTGAGCCTAAACCTTAATTTGAAATGTGGGTCGGAAAAGACATAGAATTTAGCCTTAGAAGCCTAAGTATAAGTCTGAGCCTAAGCTTTAACTTTAAATGTAGGTGGGAACGGTCATAGAATTTTTGGTCATGGTTATGGCATTATTCATATACGTACCAGGTATAAGAAAGTTCTACTCTTGTACACTTCTGTTTGACACAAAATTACGCTTAGGATCAGAAACCTGAGCTTAAGCCGGAGCCTAAGCCTTAATTTTAAACGTTGGTGTCAAAGGACAAGAGTCAAAGGTCTGTAGTCAGGGGGGAGGGGATTGGGAGGTAAATGACAACAGAACCACGACCCTCCCAGTGGTTTGTGAAAGTTTTTTGTTAGTAGATTGTTTGAGGTTCGCACAACTTTTAATTCATTATTAATTTGTGTGTCCCATCTCACTCGAAACAAAAAAGTTGGTGGCGTTCTGACGTCACTGTGCGCATGCCATTCGTACTACAGGACATGGGGGTCCACAAGCAAAGAAGGGTCAACGGGGCTCAGTCCGTCTATAAAAATTTTGCCTCCCTCCCTCCCAGATTAAAGTGTCTCTCTGGGTGTCCTTGTCACGTACTGTCATGGTCTCACCATAAAGATGTCTGGTGTGAAGCGATTCGAAACCGGAAATTTTGGATGGGGAAATAAATATATTTTTGACGCATATTTTTTTCAGAAATCTGTTTTGACGGAACGGGACGCCAGTTTGACCAGAGTGCTGTGTTAGGTCATGATCCGGCAATGTCTCTACGAGACCATATTTATAGCTGACTACGGCCATCAGCGTATCAGGGATTTCGTGTGTTGGCAGGGCATTATTTCACAGAAAAGATTATTTCCGAGCGAGCGAGAAAATGGTTTTGACATCTACAGTTTATTCTACAACCGGTACAAGTGCATTGTTTGCCTGTTATAGAAATTTCGGACAGGGACGTATCACCGTCTATCTGGTTTGTACACATAGTTGACTACCGGTCTGCTAGGACACAACTCAATAATTCGACTCAGCTGCGTATAATTTTAAATTCGGCAGAAATTGTAGCGTCGTAAATTGTAATGCTGAAACATACGCACCAGAATATTGTTTTGCTTTTATAAACACTGCACTAATAACGGTGAATTCTGTGGGTTCGTCAGAGAAATATTATAAATTCTACGCTATTGGAAGATTGAAGTCCCTCTAAGGTATTCGCTAAAACGTTGACTGTACATATCACATATAGGCAAACTTTATATACTTCATCTTTGCGCTCGTTGCTCACATCGATGCCCGACGAGGGGTTCACCCTTATTAGAAAAATTTCACGCACTCCCCCTTGAGAAAACGTACAGCCTTGCTTGTAAGTCACGTCTAATCCTCGTTTACACGTTTGGCAATTTTGTTGCGTTCGTCTGTAGGTAGCATGGCGAAGCTGGTTAGTGGTGGTTATATGACTGTTCATGTTTTAGCTATCGGTAAATATACGTATACTGAGTCAAATATGGATGTGTGTTTTTTCCAATTTTTTCATACCTTGTTATATTGCACCGGTATAAGAGCTTCTAGATGATAATCACAAACTGTGAAAATGGCTTCTAAATGATTCTCGTTTGTATGCTTGCTAACTACGAATGTAGGATTTAAGGATAAATAAGCATTTCAGAAGATATATTCAGTGTTTTTGGAACACGCAGGCAGTAGAATTGGAGGCTTGTGTTGTTTTGACATAGTAGTAGTGAATAAATGTTGTATGTGTGGTAAGTTGGTCAAGTTTACCTTTGAACAGTGCCGGAGCAGGCAGGAGTGGACGCTGCTGCGAAACTCCAGGGTTGGGGATATCCAAACTCGGACGCGAAGCGAGCGAGACGGCAGACGCATTTTAAAACGGCGGCGGGATTTGTTTCAACCGGTTAGGGTGAGGACCCGTTTAGGGGTGCGTTCAACAAACCAAATGGGGTATGAAGGGTGGGTCGTCTGGGTTTGCCTTAGAATATAATCAGGGTGACAGTGTTGCGATGGTTTGTAGATTTATCTTTTGTAACGCTTGGTAGTAGAATAGCTATTTATATGAAGATAGAATGATGTGGACCGGGCGCGTAGCCAAGGGGGGGCAGGGGGGTTGAGTGCCCCCTGGAAGAATTATGGCCCCCGGGAAAATTTTCAACTTTGCTTGCCAGTCATTAAAAGCCCTTGAATGCCCCTCGTGAAAAATGTTTAGCCCCCTTAGCAAGGTAAAGCTGGCTACGGGCCAGTCGTAAAATGGAACTGATTAATTTGAATTTTAGTATTTGCGCTGTCAAAGGCTTAAATAGTTCCTATAAGCAGTCGTTGTTTTTTTCGGTGAATTATGGTTTTGAGCGAATTTTAAATTTGTTTGAAACTTTTCTGTCCTGGTCAAATCGAGGTTCGGCGTTATTCGTTTAAGTATTTCAGGAAAGTTATTGTTTGCCGTAGCAGAAACCAGAAATCGGGTACGGGTGTAAATTTTAGTTACAAAACAAATTCGGGTTTAAATCAATCCGAAAAATTGCAAATAATTTGATTGGTTGGCTTCTCTGCTGCTGGCTACCACGGAAAGTTATTGTTTGCCGTAGCAGAAACCAGAAATCGGGTAAGGGTGTAAATTTTAGTTACAAAACAAATTCGGGTTTAAATCAATCCGAAAAATTGCAAATAATTTGATTGGTTGGCTTATCTGCTGCTGGCTACCAATTAACTGCTTGGTTTCAATTTGACAAAAAAAACTGTGCCATATTCTCAAATGTGTATAGCAACTATCATCAGTTAGTAATAGGTTTTCAAACTAACTTATTGTCGCAGTTATTGAACTCAAACTTAGTACAGAAGTTATATCAAATCATATGCGAAAAATATGCTGAATTTTAAGCCTCAGCATCTACTGGTTCGAAAGTTACAAAACCTATCATCGACTGGTGATAGGTGCTACACACATTTGAGAATACGAACCTTCATTTTAGTTTCGTTGTTTTTAATTTGAATACATGGATGTCTTGCGAAATTTGAGGAAATTACATTGTTCAGGGTCCAAGTAAAATTTGACGATATCTAAGCCGGTACATCGCGTGTTTTCAGTCAATTTGTAGTTTAGACCCTAACTTGATATTGTAGGTGCCCTGTCTATAGTTGAGAATACGGGTCTTGTTCTGATGTTTAGTTCGCCGTAGTAAATTGTATGGATTGCGTTCGTTGGTTACATTTGTATGAATTTTGAATGACGTAAGCTATGTATTCGAATGAAAATAGTTTTGTCAACTGTAATTATGATCAATTATATGTTAAAGGTAAATATTATTTTGTTATGAAAGCGATTTGGTTTTGGGGCTGGTCATTTTGGGCTTCAAACACAGTATATTATCTTCTCTGGCTTAGGCTTTGAAATATACACTCTATGACGTCGCTTTAATTCAGTTAATCGTTGAACTCTGGGAAAACTAGTTGGAACAAACAAAATTGTGGGCTGGGCTTTAAATGTTGCTGCTACACGTGTGTCCTGGCTGCCTACGACTACTTGTCGCGGGGGTGAATTCAAAAACGGCAGAGACAGTTTAAAATATGAATTTGGAGCGACCCTGCTTTTATCAGCGAGTACGCACCGGGAACACGCACGCGTGCAAAGTGGCACTGTGATCAAACTATACCGCGGCGGCAGGATGACTTTTAAAAATGGCTGACATGGTTTGTAATGGATTTGAAGTGTTTTAGATGAAATTGCTCGCGGATCAAGGGCGGTCGATCGCTGGAGCGTTACAGCATCAAGCGGAAATGGAGTCAAAGGTTATGGTACTGTACACCGGAGGCACGATTGGTATGCGAATGAAGGATGGAGGTAAGTTTGTTAATGCAGTTTAGTGTAAAAATTTATTTTTGGGGTGTGAATAATGACGGGTATTACCCTTTAATTTAAGTAGATAATAATGGACATTGTCAAATGTGTGTAGCACCATGTGTTGGCGATAGGTCACGTAGCTTTCGATCCAATGATTCGCGAAGCGTTTTATGTTTTGTACTTGGGGGTGGAAAGGGGGATGTCCATCCGTCCGTCCGTCTGTCCGTCCGAAAAGAATCTCAGGAACGGCTGAACCGATTTTGATAAACTTTTTTGGTTTGAAAGCCAATTAACCTGGGGTTTTAAAATTTTAAACCGTTTATTAGCTACAGGCTAATTTGCATAATTAGTTAAGCCTAAATTAGGAGTTTCTACATTATTTCGCTAATTATTACAGTTACAAGCAAACTAATTTCAGCATTAAAAGGTTTTTAGATTCGAAAAATCTAAATAGACAGTTTAAAAACCCCCCAAAACCGACAATTGAGTAGTTAGCTAATAGCTAATTTGCATATTAACACAGTTTTTAAGTTCTATTTCACTAATTATCAAGGTTAAAAACAATCTAATTTCAGCACTAAAGGGTTATTAGGTGCGAGAAATTTGAATAAATTGTTTACAAACCTCCAAAACCGATAAATGAATTATTCTTAGCTAGTAACTAATTTGCATATTACCGTAATTGCTTACGTGTGTTCGAGCTTCGCTAAAAAAGGTAGTCCCACTACGACTGGTATAATATGTATTGGTTTACTTTTAGTGTACGTACCAGAACCGAATTATTTGTGCAATGCGATCCGAAAAATTCCCCATCTCAACGATGTCGAGTATACAAAGTTGCATTACGGGGACGCCGATTATCCGCCCAATGTGTTGCCGTAAGTTGAGCTGAGAGCAGGCTGTTATGGTGATGGAGCAGGATGAGTGGGGGTATCACCCGGTGTAGGCGTTTCCGAGGATGGGTGCGAAGAAACGGGAACGTCGAGGGGAAGGCTGGAATAGCGGGGTTCACGTGAATTTGGTGTTTCAAGTTGAAATCTGTCCGACGCTGGTTCCGCCAGGCATGCATTTTAACTTGGGTTGAGATTATTGTCAGTGATGAGAGGTAGGGTCAGGGTTGGGACTGATTGAATGGGATTAGAACGGTCGGGTGGGATATAGAGCAGGAGTTCGAGTGAGTTTGGTTTCTCAGCTTAGAAGTTAGACGACAATTTACTCAAATTTGATTGGTTGCTGTGTTCAGCTTAGAAGTTAGACGACAATTTACTCAAATTTGATTGGTTGCTGTGTTTTTGGACTTTGAGAGCTTTGGATGAAGTTAAGATATAAAGCTTAGTTATTTTCTTATTATTTTCTTTCCACAGATGATTTTAAACAATTTTTTTGTAATTTTTTATTTCAATTTTAATTCGTTTAGAAACGTTGTAAAGTTTGAAAGTCACTTTTGTATTTCTTCTATCAACGGCATGGCGAAGGCGGCATGGAAAATTCGGCTGACCTCTCGTTCTGAGTGATATTTGTGCATAGCGACTAGGATGCGACCGTATATCCGGTTCCGCTTTAATATCCGGCAAAAATCGGTATCCGTGTCCGGTATGCGGTATAAACCTACCGCATACCGAATGTTTACGGATGTGGTCTCGAATACCATTATACTGCGTTTGACCGGTGGACAATAATATATTTTTCATCTTGCTGCGATTAGCTTTCTGGCCAAGTAAAGTTGTTACGTTTTTCGCTAACTGAAATGGAATGAAAATTCCAAGCTAACAATTAATCGTAATTTCGTAAACATACACTTATGTAATTTTGTGTTACTCAATTACTTTCAACGGCTCGTATTTACATTCTTTATCCGGTTAATTCATATCCGGTCGCACCCTACTAGCGACACAAACCATTGAATCATGGTTAACGAGTTGGCAAACGCCTTAACCAATATTTTATTTTGTCCGCAATTTGTTATTTTACCGTTTGCAGAGAGGTCAGAGGCGAGCGTCGTCGGGTTCTCTATTGGCTGTTCGAATACGAACCTTTACTGGATTCGTGTAATATAACGTTTGATGATTGGATCAAAATTGCACGCGATATTATGGTACGTTTTCATTGGTTGACTACGTTCGTTTATTTTTCGCACGGTCAATTTGACCTTGCGCAATAATTGCGTTTACCGTTTAGGGTTTCTACTGGCGTATCCATGTGCTGCCACCCCGGTTAGATCCACTGTCACCGCTCCTATGAACACAAATCAAAATTAAGATTTTGTATTATTGGCTTCTAGCAACTTGTTTGCTTCGCTCGCGAGGTTATTCAATTCTTATATGTCGCGTCGTCCATTATATATTCCTGGATCCGCCACTGTGGATTGTGCTGTATGGGCTTGTCCTGAGCGGTCCAGTGAATGCCATCGCTCAATTGTGCACCGTTGCCATTGTATTTCGGTTGTTGCAAAAGTTGTATTTTGCATTATTCGTTGTGATTCTGAGTAAAATGTGACGGAACAAAACAAAATCTTTGCTACTGACAGCTTTATTCACACAGTGAATTGTTACTTTTTTTGACTTTGTAATTAATAAATAAATTGTATTTTTTTGCTTAATTTTAGGACAATTACGAAGTATTCAACGGGTTTGTAGTGTTACATGGCACTGATACACTGTGTTACTCGGCGTCTGCGTTATCGTTTATGTTTGAGTGCCTTGGAAAGCCAGTTGTGTTTACCGGTGCACAGGTATGAAGACATTAGTACTTGTTTAGTTTTCTTCACACTAGTGTTAATTTGATAAAAGTCGAAACTTTGCCTCTCTCTCTCATTACTGTTTGTTGTTTTGTTTAAGCGTAAACTTAGGCTTAGGGTTTGGGCTCAGGCGGAACCAATGCTGAAGCTTATTTTGTTAATCCATTCATGTGTTGGGGGATGTTTTGTGGCGGAACGCAAACAAGTATTAAATTAAGTTGATTCCGTGCCAAACTGGTGTTTGTGTATAGTGTGAAACATTGTAGTTTGCATGGTAAATCGGGTATTATCTTCTATGTTTATGTATACCAGTCGTAGTGGGACTATATTTATTGAGCGAAGCTCGAACACACGTAAGCAATTAAGGTAATATGCAAATTAGTTATTAGCTAACTATTCATTTATCGGTTATCGGTTTTGGAGGTTTGTACGCAATTTCCTCAGATTCCTCGCACCCAAAAACCCTTCAGCCACCCTATAATTTTTGGAATAATTTAAAAAGTCCTACTATCAGAACGTACCAGGAATGTAAAAACTGCATTCGTGGGTACACAAATTATTGTGAACGATGCATTAGTGTGAAAGTTGTACATATTCGTAGAATAAGGTACTTTTACTTTCAAATATTTGTTTGAAACTTGGAACACTTGCGTATTAAAATATTGAAATTATTTCAACTCAGCACAAGTTGAATATTTTGAAGAAATACGAGCGTTTTGTAAAAATATCTAATAAAATTTGGATTAAGTTTGGCATCGCGTTTTTAATATATGTTGGTTTTGCAAGAGGTAATGCTAACGATTTCAAATCTGTTTACAGATTCCAATCTGTGAAGTTCGAAGTGACGGTCGAGAAAATTTCATTGGAGCTTTAATTGTTGCTGCTAATTACAATATACCTGAGGTGAGTGCACTGGTATTTTTAAATCAACCACTGTCAATCGAGGCAAGATCGACTGAAAACTTAAGAGGTTCTGTTTAGAAGCAGCAACAACAGCAGCAGCAGAATGCAGGCGCAAGGTGGTGTTCGAATTCGTTCTTAGACTCAACTGTAATTACCATCTTTATGAAATTGAGCAGAAAGCCAGGTCACTTTCGCCGGTTTCCTAAATGAATCAGCTTATTTCTTGGGAGTTTTGTGTAACAAAGTTTGGGTGAGATTGATCGAAATTTGTATCCGGATCTTTTTACAAGTGCAATGCATTTTTACAAGTGTAATGCATTTGGCAATAATTGCTGTCGCAATTCAGTAGTACTCAATTCTCATGGGCAAAAGTGTACGGCAAGTGCTAGGGGCGGTGGTTACTAATTTCTATGTGCTTTTGAGTTCCCGTACGTTCGTGTTTGCGGTTAACCTCGAAATGTTTGTTGTATAAGCATTTTATTAGCATTTGGTTTAAAATATGTTCGCAATCACAAATAATGTTTTTTAAGTTCTACACTCCAGTGTGACGACAGCTGTAAACAGTACAATTTAAAGTTTCAGACAACATTCAACTATTTCGGAATACATAATAAATGGGTGAATTACTGTTACTACGGTTGATGGTGATATACACATTTGAGAATATTGGTCAAGCGTTGTTATATTGTTCAATAATTGACTTGTATTTTATAGGTTCTAGTCTATTTTAATAACAATATTTTGCGTGGAAATCGAGCAACAAAGATTGACAACTCTGGTCTGAATGCGTTCACTACGCCAAATTTGCCACCGCTTGGAACAATGGAGATTATGATTAAAAGTTGGTGATTTTGTCGTTCGATGTGCACCAATGAAGTCTTTATATGTTTTTTGAAAATAGTTTTCACGAAAAACAATACAAACTGTAAAAATTTGAAAGCATAAACTAAGATTTTCGTGCGTTAATTGATTTACGTTCCAGCTAAACTGTTGACTCAGTTTTGTACGCTTTTAACATTTCGATCGAAGCTCCAGTTGAGTGACCGTATTCTCAAAATGTGTGTGTAACACGTCGTGTAACTTTCAGCCACCAACTGACGAGCTTAGAAATTCAGCACGTTTGTGCATTCGCGTGGCTGACCTCTGTGCCGCTTTTCATATCTGCAATATGCAGGAGTTGGTGTCTTTGTAAACTTATCGCTAACTGGTGATAGATGCTAAATTCATTTGAGAATATGGGTTCAGAAAATAAGTATTTTGATTATTGTTTGCTATTTCCAGTGGACTGGGACGGCGTGTTTCGGAGTCCGATCCCTATGAAATGCTCTCTGTTTACCAACCTCAATCGGAACGTCGGGATTTTACGAATATTTCCATCGATTACAATTAATTGTGTGAGTTGGTGTTTTTGTTTTACGAAATACTTCTACACGTTGACAGTGTCGAGGCTAACACCACCGTTTATTACCTACGCTGGAATAACACGAGGGACGGCATTTTGAATTTTTTTTGTGAAGCTTAGATACCAAACATAACATCGCTACGGTATTCGTTATAGATTTAAGATACAGAAGTGTCGCGAAAAAAGCCTTGTTCTGATATGCGTTTTTTATTAATGAATTTAATTCAAAGTTTAAGATTTTTGTATAATTTTTAGGTTCGAGCTTTTCTTCAAGAACCAATCGAAGGCGTAGTGTTACAAACGTTCGGTGCTGGAAATATGCCGACAAATCGCGAAGATGTTATTAGCGAGTTGAAGAAAGCATCTGCTAGAGGTAAGCGAAACATAAGGGATTTATTGCTACCGGATCAGAAGGTGTACCAAGCGAGGGGACCGGCGGTCTGTTGGTCTTTGCCAGCCGAATTTTTGTTGTCAGTTGCAGCCTCTGCCTTTTCAAATCATTGTTATCGATATTTTATCTGTGCTATTTTAAAAATAATTTACTTTTTCAATGTCGGACTATAGTTTTCATCTCAAAAATACCTCTGTGTGTCGCTGTCGGTTAAAGTGTTGTGGTTGTGTAGTTTGGCGTTTGTGTTCATAAATTTATACATTTTCAATATGTCAGTACAAATCAGTTACAAGTTTTTCAAGTAGTTTTCTAAAATTTATTCATATTTTATAGCTTGTTTCATTTTTTTGTAATGTTTACCTATTTTGAATCAAATTGTTTCAGGTGTGGTGATTGTGAATGTCACACAATGTTCGAAAGGAATGGTTGTTCAGCATTACGCAACAGGAAAGGTATAAAATATTGTTGAATTAATAAAAAGGAACCATTATTATTATTATTATTATTATTATTATTATTATTACTATTATTATTAATATTATTATTGTTGTTGTTATAATTATTAAATTATTATTATTATTATTGTATTATTTCATTATTATTATTATTATTAGCTCTCTGTAAACAGGGATCTCTGTGTACTAACAGGTTTTCAAGCAAGCAAACTGCGGCAGCTGCTGATATCGAAACTGTTCATAAGTAGAGCCGATGAAATGCGAGAAATGTGCCAAATTACTAAATTCTAAGATAGATTGTTCAAAGTTTACAAAACGTATTAGCGACTGGTCATAGGTGCTACGCATGTTTGAAAATATGGGTATAGACTTACAGTTTAAAATTAGAATGTACAACTGTAATGGTCTGACATTAAAAACTAGATAATATAAGCTGACATTTAAAATAGTAATTAATAAGCGAAACCGTACACCAAGAAGTAATAGGAATGTTGCACCTACATCGCTATCTGAGATAGAATCTCAAATATGTTATGCCGCCTATCACCATTTATCAACACATTTTCAGGCAAGCGAAGTACTGCCGGTCAAAGTGCCACCTGATTTAGCTTTTGATAGAAGAGTGTAGAAAATATAAACTGAATTTTAAAAAATATATGTCACGAAATGTTGAACATTAATTTTAGATTCTCGCTGATGCATCTGTGATTTCTGGCTCCGATATGACACCCGAGGCCGCTTTAACAAAATTGTCATACGTTTTGGGCAAACGTACGTGGTCGCTGGAAAAGAAGAAAAAAGTAAGAAGCCTCTCTTGTGTACGAAACTTCTTGTGGATTTAGCCGTGCTTTACCATTCGTGTGTAGCGTAAAATTTTATGTTCAGAACATAGAAATGTGGCCGCTTTTCACGATATATGTACTGTTAGAATCTGTTTGCCTGGAGACGGAGTTGACCCACACCAACTTAGTGGAAACCTGCGTTAGTCTAAATTTGTATCCCGTCAACTCTAGTATTCCGGATTTTGGCCACCAGGCCATCGTTTATAAGCGTAGAAACTAATATTTGAAGCGAATTTTTATATTATTTAATGCAGTAAACATTGCATCAAAGGTTTCGGATTGTACTATGGAAATAGGGACTTGTTCAGGACAATAGTCACGAAAGTTTCGCGACCTGCAACCTGGTATGCAGGTGAAAGTTTTGATACGGCGTACGCAAGATATTGTAGAAGATGTATAATACAGTTGTAGAGTAGAGCCTGATAGTTGAATAATTGATTTTATAGTGAAGATTAAGCTTTAAAATTTCAGATAATGAGCAGAAATATTCGTGGTGAGCTAACACGGATTACAACGGATCCGACTTGTGGTGCAGCCCAAGGGCCATGTGGTATGGCGGACCTTGATCTCATTCAGGCATTCACGAATTTTGTCAAAACTACTTCGTCAGAGGTGAGTGTTTGCGGCTGTTGTGTAGAGGAGTCGTCCGTGGTCCCTCGTAAACTCAAAAAAGATAGACAGACACGTTTTGAAACTGTATAATTTACCCAGTCGTTCTTAGCAGTTCAGATTTAGTGCTTGCTCAGTGCGTTCGTGTGCAGTAATTTTTCGTTAAACAGCAACGTATACAAGGGAGAAATAGGTGATGTATATCCTTATCAAAATTATGGAGACCAGAAAAATGCATTTAACTGTATAACGTATATATATATTGAATAACCTTCTGGATTTTGGAGGTCAGAAATGTTTTTACATAAAGTTACACTTTTACGAAGTCAAACCTCGGCTGCACCACCGATTTAAATTTCCTCTCATAGTAAAAATTCGGGACAACACTGCGATAGTTGCTAAGAGCTTTGGTACTCGAATTACTTTGCTGAGAGTTTTGATGCACGGTTCGCGCCAGTGTCGAGCCTTAAATATGTTGGTTTTGTGTTTTTAGTTTAATAATAATTATCATTACATAGAACATCGAAGGTATTTTGACTTTTAATATAATTATTTTGCAGGAAATCCATCTAGTCAAAGCTGCGCTATTTCCGCCTCTGCTTTGTCATGCAGCTCAAACTGGGGATTTGGCGACTGTTGATGCTATGCGAATTAAACTGGTTAGTCTGTGCTGTGTATATTTCAAGGTTTGTTGTTTTAGTTCTATGGTGTTATTGAATCAGCGGCTATTCAGCTGAAGCTCCAAAAGTTCTCAGCGTGGTAACCTGGTGTATGTCGCTTAAATTTCTGTTGAGTTTATTCCAAGATTTGGCAGTTTAGTAGCCTTCTTCCACAAATATTCTCCCCCCCCCACGTTTTATTACTGGATTATTAACAGTAGTACAGAGGGAACCAAACAAGTACCCGAAGGTATCGTATAGTGACACAACGCAGTGTTAGGTGTTGTCTGGGGAGCTATGGATATAATCGAAGCAGATAAGAAGCGTAAATTGCTATGTGTTTTGTGTTTTTATTGGTGTATTTTTTTGTTTCAGAATGCGAATCTTTGTGTTGGCGACTACGACGGTCGGACACCGCTCCACGTTGCTGCTAGTTCTGGTCAAGTTGGGATTGTCAGATATTTGCTAAGGCACGGAGCTTCGGTTCACGCCAGGTAATTGCGAATATTCATCTGAAACAGTGTTGTTGCTTAGATTTTGCGTCCAATTTAAGTATGTTCGCCACGCTATCCATACAATATGAAGAATTATAGTGTGATAATTCGTTGCCTGATCTGGTCAAATTTTGAGAACAGCATAATGGCGAATATTCAAAATTTGGGAATTTCAGAGACCGTTGGAACGATACGCCGTTGATGTGTGCAGTGAAAAATACTCACGTTGAATGCATCGAGTTGCTTGTCACTGCCGGAGCACATTTGACCGTTCAGCTTACGAAACTTGGTTCGCAACTTTGTTTGTAAGTTGACTTTAATTGAGACTAAATTAATGTGTACAATATTTTGTGGTTGGCTTGATTTGCGAGAATTTGTTTACTGGCACCAGTCGTTTGGTTTACTATGTAGAACTGACGCGACAAAGTTGTTGGATGTGTAATTTTTGGCAAAAGAAAATCTTTCGTTTGAAAACGTATTACTAAATAAATACAGTTGCAGTTAGAATATTAAGTTTGGAGTAATCTCGATTGCACTGCTTCTCCTGTTGCGGTTTTATAATCGCGTCTGAATGTTTGTTTGCTCACAAGCAGTCGTGTATCGAGAATTGATTGAAAGTAACGTTTCAATAATCACAATGTTTGTAACCGCGTTTACAAGCGATTGAACATTTTAATACAGCGTAATTGCTGTTTCGATTACAGTTAGAGTCGCTGTAATTGCGGTCAGTTCAAATTGCGTTTGCGTGCGATTGCGTGAAAGGAACAAGGAATCGCGTATCGCCATTGAAATCACTGGTTGAAACGCAATCGTAGTTGCAGTTGCTAGAATTTAAGGTTACTTTTAAAATTGTACAAGGAGTTTAATGTAATGTTGAACTCCGATGTGTTTAAATGATAACAAACTTTTTTTTCGTTGAATTGAACTGAGGTTTTGGTATTTTCAGCGAGGGTGAGCAAGGAAATATCGAAGCGTTGCGGTCGTGGCGTGCAGCCGGTGCTGATTTAAACACTCCAAACTATGATGGACGGCGTGCGTTGCATCTTGCGGCAGCGTCTGGTCATCTGTCGACGACTGAATTTTTACTTCAAGAAGGCTCTAATCCGGATTTGAAAGACAAATTTGGACGGACAGCTCAAGATGACGCAATACTTAATGGACATGACGCTATTACGGCGTTGTTAGATACATTGTAAGCATACAAGTGCCATAACGATATAGATAGTCATTGTAGCGAGCAATGTGTACATGGCTCGCCTATGTAGTTCAGGGGTTTTGTGCCGCACACTGGTAATACGGACATCGTGAGTTCGAGCCACGCCGCAAAGGTGTCACCCACCGAGGGTAAACGGTGGTTTTCGTAAAATTACCACACGGGAAGTGTTAAACTGTTAACGGTGGAAAGAAATGTTGATAATTTAGTGATCATATGTACCTTCGTACCTGGTCTATATTTTTTATTTAAGGGTTGACGTGTGCAATGTTGTATTTAGAGGTCATTTCGCTGCATTATATAATTAATGTTATATTTTTGGACGTGGTGTAGATTGAATTTGGGTTTGGGAATGGTAACATAAATAGTATATAGTATTACATAAATATATATGTATATGTATATGTGTATATATAATTATACTATATTCTATTTATGTAATATATATTAGAGCTGTTTCTGGGCTGGACCCGGGCCGAAATAGTAGACAATTTATGAAATTTTTTTACTGTTTCTCTCGTGTCACCCATTGATGTCTATAAAAATAAATTCAAACCGTGAAAACAGCGTCGGATGTCACACTGACACTTCATGCAATTTATCTCGCTTTCTATACGTGTGAATATGTAGTTTTCGAGCGTTTTTATGACATGAGTTTTTATTATAGCAAGCAATAATCTTAGCCCCGGCCGCAGCCCGGGCAATAATCCTGGCCCCGGGACAGCTCTAATATTATAGTTTGTGGCTGGTTTAGCTAAATAAAAGACGCAAAATCAATGCCAGTAGATGGGTTTTATAACTTTTGCTCGGTGTTTTAGTAAAATCGTGTTTTATTTATTTGACAATGGCTGGGTTTCCAAAATCATACTTAAGTAGCACGACTTCGTACTTAAGAACGTGTTAAGTAGTCACTTAACCATTTTGTCGTTTTTAATAGCGTACTTAAGTTAAGTTAATACTTAAGTTGCTGGCTAAGTTTGATAGATTACAAATTTACCATTCAGGAATACTAACCTTGGTCAAATTGAAATAGTAGACTATTGATCACTCTTTAATATAAAGCAAAACTATTACCCTTCTTGTTATGACAATGGCTGACATTTGGCGTTAAATTTGTTTTTGCTCGAAAATTTAAGGATTTACTTTTAAGTCGGCGACTTAACTAATCACGTAAGTATAACTTAAGTAAATACTTAATCAAGATTTTGGAAACTCAGCCAATGTGAATGATGAGTTTAAAATTTTTTGCTGCAGCGCAGTTCGCTGGTTTAAAGAGCTATTACTAACTGGTAATACTTGCTACACAAACCGTTGTGATTACTATTTCTATGGACTGTATTTTGAACCATAGCTGGTTTGACATTTAGCAGATCTGGCAAACTGGCAGTGCAAATTGTGATAGACGCTGCATAGTTTTGAGAATATAGCTTAATTCGAAAATTTCAATACAGTTTTCAACGCATGATTGTGCATTCAAATTCGAGTTGGGATTTCAACTTACGTTGAATAAAATGCATTTGGTAAGTCATATATTCGTTGTATACATGTGTATAAATGTTTTGTTTGTAGTAATATTTTAGCCTTGAATATATGGGTTGTCATAGCCATATAACTGAATTGTGTTAGCGTATATTATTGGGCCATGTATCAAACAGTTCTCGAATATTCAGGCGTAGGCGTAGGCGTAAATCTAAATGTGAGTCGGAAAGCGTTTCGAACACAAAGACGAGCTGATTTTGTTCGGAACCTGTTGTGTATACGACTGTTTTATGTGTTTTAGTGAATGTGTACATTGTTTTATTGAAGCACCGGTTCAGTTTAATTCTAGGGGCGTGACCATTAAGAAACACGGATCTAAGGCACTTCAAGTAGGGACCTTAGCCTTAGGCGCAGGTTTAGGGTCAGGCTTAGGCTTACTACGCAGGCCCCTATTGTTTAACATGGACCGAAGTGCCAGTATTATAATATCCACTCTCTCTCTATCTATGTGCATTTTGTTTACTAACACTTACATTTTCGTCCGTCAAATAAGTGTTTTTACAGAACGGCTCATATTACTTTACGGAGAGTTCCGATGTTCCGCGAAACCCCAATAGAATCCGCTTAGGACTTAGGCTAATTTGTTACCGTTACCACCCTTGAGCGATTATTCTTCCTGTTTTTGCGATCGCAACAATGGTCAAAGTACTACATGCTGTATGGACGTCAAGAATTTAGGTCAACAAATTAAATTGGTGCAACAGCAAGTTAGTGTTGTGTTAGCTAGAATTCTTGGCGGCTCGAGCGTAATCTTAAATTTCGTCTGCAACAAAATTTGATTTGAAACTGGCAAGAATACTGGGAAGTATTATAAATACTGGCCAATGTAATGATTAAGGGCGCAGCAGTGTTATAAGCAGGTTATGCTAAGCCTAAGACTAAGCCTAAGCCTAAGCCTAAGCCTTAGCGTAAACGTAAGAATGAGCATATTCCTAAGCCTAAGCCTAAGCCTAAGCGTAAGTATGAGCATATTCCTAAGCCTAAGCGTAAGCCCAAGCCTAAGCGTAAGTATAAACCTAAGCGTAAACGTAAGAATGAGCATATTCCTAAACCTAATCCTAAGCCTAAACCTAAGCCAAGCAAAAAAATAATTCTAAAGCGCAAGCTTACTCTATTGCAGTGCCACAGAAAAACGTTCCGCTTCTGATCGTTACATGGGCCGAAATACTCTAGCAGTAGAGGTTTGAATTAAGTACAACTTTGGACTAATTTATACATAAAAACATATTTGAAGTTAAGTTGAATAAAAGCGTGAATTATTTTATTCATTGAGACTAAATATTGTTGGAAGTATATTTTGTCAAAATTTAACAAAAACACGTCAGTTTTAAAATTTCTAATTTTATTTGGTTCGCGGTTACCTTCTGTTTGGTTCCGCCAAATACCTAACTAGTTTTAGGTTTAGGTTTGGTTTTAGTTATCCTTACGCCTAGAGTTAGGCTTAGGCTATATAGAATGTGTTCAGGGTACTGTTACGAACCTAAAAGTGTAACATTGGCCAAACGAACTATAGAGATGGTGATTTTTTTGCGTTTGGTTCTTCATTTTAGAAAATGATTGTAGCAGAGCTTAAGGAATATGTGTGTGTCTTTGGTTCATGTTACTTTAAGGGACGTCTAGGTTTCAGGTGGGTCTATAAATGAGTAGGCTTAGATTCGAAATATACATTTTTGTGTGGCGTAGGCTTAGGAACATATTTTTGAAACGCTAAGGCTTAGGATTAGGAATATGTTTAATCTACTGTTACGTCTCTAAAAGTAACATTGGCCATGTCTTTTATGATAGATTTTGTAAGTTTTTAATTTGTAATTTTATTGCAGTTGTTTGAAATTTTAATTTTAACAATAAATTTATGACCATTACGTGTCAATTTTAGTCGATATTAATGCTGTACTGCAGTAACCCGATTATGAGGAATAACTGAGATTGTTTTCGTCTCTCGAGCTGTCCACCCTGTAATTCGGTTACCGACTAGTATTTATTTTTGATTCACCCTATAGTTGAACCCAACACACTTTTAATTTTCTTCGTCTTGGCCAGAATTGGCTTGCTCCGATACATTTTTGTTGATGCCTATGACCGTTAATCTTTTTTTCTGGATTTCATAAAGTTTGTGTGGGTTGTCTGAATGTCCGCTAGATATTTGGGCAATCTAAAGCCTAATACTCTAATTAGTGATGCAGACGTTTCTTGATTCGAACTCAAAATAGGGATATCCTCTATTAACCCCCTCTTGTTTGGGTCACTACAGTATATTACATTAACGGATATTTCAATTGAACTTTCATACAGCATCGCTTGATTAACTTAATCACAAAAATGATGATGGCACTGACAAACGAGTATTTTGATAGTTCTTTGGCTTACTTTGCGTGTGATGAACGCTCAGTACCGCAGGCAGATGTAATCCAGCCAACAAGCCGCGTTTATTTTCTTGATCTGCGGATCCGGCACTAAAACTGTGTCGAAATTTTGAATTTACCCCTCGAATAAGTTCACTTTCAATTTCTTCTGGGGTGGGCGCTGGCTTTGCGGACGGTCTTGGCTCACCCAAATCCGTATTTGAGCGTCGAAACATTACCGGCGATTCTCCGTCGTCGTAGCACAGATGGGCGTTCTTTCGCGGGTCAGGTAACCCTCCAGATGATTGGGGAGGAATTTGTCTCAGATACTCAGCAGGCAGCGGGTCCGTGCGTCTGGAAGGCTGAAATACAACCGTTTGCTGACTGCCTGTTGAAAAGCGGCTTGAACTCGCGCTAGACGGCGGTGAAATTTCGCTGATGTGATCATTTCTGGAGATATGTCGAGGTGGATTTCTAAGCATCACCAGATCAGAAATTTCGTTGCCAATATTTGAATTTTCAACCGATTTCACGTTTACAAGCGTTATATTTTCGCTTCGAGTTTTTCGGAGGCCTTTTCGGTTAATGCTTCCGCTGGACGCTTCACTACCGCTAGTACTGGCCGCACACGATCCTGATGGGCTAGCGCCAGGGCTGGCAATGGTATCTAGAGGTATCAAGACATTCCTGTTGTGTTCGTCCCGTGACGGCAGAAGTAAAATTTGTTCGAGCAACGAAATCATAAACGCACTATGGTGTTGTTTAAGCATAGACCAGCTTGTAGATACAAGAACTTCGTCTGCATACTGCTTAACGAACATAGCACATTGTGAAAGTAGCGTAGGTACTGCGAAACGTTTAGCTAGCAACGCTAGCTTACATACGTTTTCAACTCGAATTTCAGAGCATAAGTTGAATTCTACTATGGATTTTAGTTTTAAAATTTCATAGCGATTAGCGGCACCAAGTAAGTCAATGTAGGTTTTGAGATGCCCAGCACTCGATGCTGTGTGGGGCAGCGTGAGCTCACCCGAGTATACAAAACGGAACAGCACGTCTGCTGATTGTGGGCTGAGTTCAGAAAGCTGAACGATCGTTTGAGTTTCGTGGCCGTTCGTTTGCGAAGTTGCCGTTGGTGCTTTGACCAGTAGCTCTAAAAGTTAAAAGTTGCCGATTTTTATCTTAACCCTTTCTCACATGAATATTTTCTATTTCCCCTGAGACTTACTTTTATACCAGGATTCGAACTCCGGTGACTGGAGTGGGAGGCGTATACCATCAGCACTCAGCTATAGGAGCTTGACGCTCGAGCCCGAGGGGGCTCTCACGTCTTGTTGTGATTTAGTACTATGTATACGTGTTGCAATTGTTAAACACGGTGCGATATACAGTATTTAACGTATATACACTGCGCTTAGTTGCCTATAGGCAACTCAATGTGAGAAGGGGTTAAAGCTGGAACGTCCGCGACGGTATCAAGACAATTCGTTGCCCGACAATTCGTCGAGTGACAACTTGTGCGAAATTTCATCGACTCGACAGTTTGCCGTCGACCATTATGCTTAGGCTTAGGCTTAGGCTTAGATTACGCATAGGCTTATGCTTAATATATAGGTTAATTCATTGGCATAATGAGGACACCCTTGGGCGACAAGTTGCCGAGCGACGAAGTGTCGCAGATTCGCCCGTGATACCTTATTTCGTCCATCATTGGAAATATATGGTTCCGTGACCCGCCGGTACCAACAAGGGCTGCCCTATAGTTTTCTGTGCCACGCAGTATCAAACCGTACATCGCGTTGGAATTGTTTACATTCGTTTTATTCCGTTGTAGAAAGTTGTCCAGAGGAGACGTCGTATTTTGATAAAATTAATTCTTATCTCTCGATTTTGCAAGATTTTGCACAGTTCAAATTTAAAAAAATTGCCCGTGGGGTTGTTCAAAGGAAGATAGCAAGGATAAGACCCCCTTAATCGAACCAGCACAAAATTAAAATTTATCTTGGGATAGGATACGAATTTGTATTTTGCTTCATGTTCACTCTATTATGACTTTTGTTGGTGCCTAGTAATATTTCATGAATCCATGCTGTACAAAAATGGTTCTAGACAGACGTCGAGTTGACGGTTTTCACTGGAGTAGGTAAAGACAATATCGTTAGGCGTTTTGTTTGCGATACTTTGTATCAGATTGTGGCTTAGATGTCGGACGATTTCGCCAGCGTCACTTGTAGTCGGGTCGCAAAAATAGATATATCCTTAAACGAATATGCTAATGGTTTGGGAACTAAATCGGGATGATAGGCGAACCCTTGGTTCCAGCACTAGTATATCATAGATCATTTACTACTGAACGGTATTGTAAGTTTTTAGGGACAAGGAAGCGGGTAACCCAAGGTCTGGATCCGGATGCGCTACCATCCAATCTATATTTTTGGGTATGTCACTGTCCCCACGTCAAAAAAAGTTCTGACTCGGACCACGTTTACTCGCGGCTATTCACGGGTAACGCCCAGCCCTCTGAGTTTATACTAAACAAACGACTTCTATTTTGGTTAAAATTACAATGCAAACCTTTCCAAACACGGCTACTCGCGGCCAAAATACAACGGTGAACAGCGAATCGTGTTTGGTCCATAGCGGTTTGGCCGTTTGAAGCTGCGTCTGACGCGGCTTTTCGACCCACAAGAACACAGCAGTCCGAAAATGCTCCACTCTCGTACAACCCGATCATATTGGTGATACCCCCAGGGTGCGAGCTACTCGACGGAGGAGTCGATCCTGCTCTGAGGTCTGCTGAAGACCTTGATTGTGTCATCTCTGTTGATATTGTGGGTGTTCCGGCTCGGGTGCCTCCGGAAGCTGATGATCGACGGTGTGAAATCTTTAACCGAATGCAAAAAATTCAATTTCCGATAGTAAAATCAAGCCGATCTATTAGAACCGGTGTACGACAGCCACTGGCGGATCCGAAGCCGGCCATTCAGGTGTTGGCCCCCGGAACAGAAATCGAAACCAAAATTTTGTGTTAAGATTTAGTGCCTACTAAACTTAGATTTGGCTTTTCGCTCGCTTCACATATGATTTTTGTCTGCTTTATATCATCCGGTCTTATCCGTCAGATATTGCTGCTGGATCCACAGCTGAGGACAGCTTACAACAAAAATATATCCCTCCTTGATTGTTCCGGATGGAACACAAAAGGTCGATTTTGTGTTATTTTGAAATTAAAGGGTCAAACTATTTTAATTGTCGATTTTGTGTTATTTTGAAATTAAAGGGTCAAACTATTTTAATTGTCGATTTTGTGTTATTTTGAAATTAAAGGGTCAAACTACTTTGATTAAAGTTATGCTCGGTGGATATGAAGTCTTGGCTATGCTCCTGATTCGCTGAAATTTTACCATAAACGCCGATACAACGGCCAATCACGTTGCACAAAGTTAAATAGCGTTCTGATATGGTTTCAAACCACACAAATGGTGCAAATCAGCAGTGAAAACCGAACAGAATTCCGTTTGTTTCAACAGATTTCCAGGGTACAACACCGGCCACATAGCCCGATGGGTGCCAGCGGCGGTCAGCCATCTACATACCTATTTTGTCCCTAGAAAAGTTTCAGCTTCGCTTATCTGACAACTTTGTATACCACTTTTAAACAGGTGCCGCCCCGTCTAGCAATGTAAGCTAACTATGGTAAACCGAGAAAAACTGTTTCTAACTGACATAGACCACACAAAAAAATGGACCGCGGAGACGACCTTATCTTGGACCAGGGACGCTCCCTCAGTGTGCCCCCTTTCCCTAGGCGGTGTTTATATTTTGACACTTTGACTACTTTCGTACCGAACCGGCTCCAGTACGAACAGATCCAGTCGTTGTCTTTTTTGAATGCGGGGCCGCTTTGCGGACTTTCGCCGTAGTCTTCCCGTCAAGGCCTTCGATGGCGTGCCTTTCAATAATCATTGTCACACGGCAGTTTGTAGATTCGGCCTCATGCCGGGCTGCTTTAAACGCCACACAAGCCTGGTCATGCGTTACACATTCGAGACTGATTCCGTTTACCTGTGAACAAATAAACAACATTGACGCATGGCTGACCACTGCACTTTATGTTGGGTGCATGGGCCAATAACAAGGGCGGAACAGTATGATAAGATTATTCCTAAGCCTAAACCTAAGTCTAAGCTTAAACCTAAGCGTAAGAATGAGCATATGCCTAAGCCTAAGCTTAAGCATAAGCCTAAGCCAAGCAAAAAAAGTTAGTCTAAGCTTACGCTTTCTCTATTGCAGTCACACAGAAAAACGTTCCGCCCCTGATCTTTAAATGGGCCGGTAAATGCAAATTTGCATCGTCTAAAGAAGTATATGGTAAATGTAGCTTGCTGAAACAACACAAAGTGCAGATTTTTTTACTGCAGATCACTAAAATTATATTAAAATTAATTTTTTTCTTAGCATTTTAAGAATTTGGTTTGGAAAAATGTTTTTTGATTTTTTGGTAAGGTTAAGAACTCGTTCGAGAACCTAGGCGATAGACGCAGTTACGCGACTTGATAGAATTATTTTTGCTATTCACACTGAAGCTTGTGACCATTATATATTTGAGAATTCGAATTTTTTCACTGAAAACACAAGTGGAATTGTGAACGAAACCGGTTATTTTTTAAGTAAATTCAAACCGATGTCAGGCACCATTTTAGCGTTAAATGATCATTGTATAGAGAATCAAAAGTTAAATTTTTCTAAAGTATTTGGCCGTATTGCTTGCAATCAGACGTAAAAAATGAAGTCAAAATTGCAACACAAGGTCGCATCCACGAACAACCCTGGATGCCAATTGCAATTTGCAATTTTAGTATTTTATATCGTAAATTTGAATGATACAAACTTTTAAATTCGAACGGAGTCGGTTTGAACCGTTTATGGTCGAACCGTGATCGCCAGCGTGTGGATCGAGTCAATTTCTGACGGAGCGGACGGGTTGGCGAACGTTATAAAACGCAATTTTTATCGTATGCTATGTGGCAACTTTGTGAGGAATAAACTTGTAAGAATGTACCGTTTTATAACAAAAAATTTCTAAAGATTACGGCGTACGCCTCCCCTTCCTCCTGGATCCGCTAATGATCATCCCTGTCTGTTTCAATGCTAAAAGATTTAATTTCTGCTCAAAAAATCAGCTTACAGCGAGTACTCTGTCGCCAGGTTGAAGTGTACTGTTAGTTGCCGCAGAACCACCAACCAGAACAGCGCTGACGTAGATCCCTGGATCTTCCGGGAGCAATTCGTCATCGCTACCGCCGATTATTTCAATCCCGAGACCTAAACAAACCTACAGCGGTCAAATTGATTTGATGATAAATTTGTGTTCGGGTTTGGCCAAAAGTTACCAATAACCTGATTGGTTTACTTTAGGTATATCGTGTAATTATATACAGGTTCGCAGGCTTGAATTAATATCCTTTTTCTCGTAGAGTATACAGTGAGTAACTAAAATTGCAAACGGTGTGCAATTATATACAATGTACAGTGTTTAATACACGTATAGTGGAATATCTCCACAACCGGTTGAGAGTTCTCTGCTCGAGCATCAAGTTCCTATAACTGAGTGGTGATAGCAATCCGATTCAACTCCGAAGTTGAAAACGGATTTCAGTTGAAATTATCTGAATCATTCGGGTACAGTGGAGTTACCTTCAACATTAGCAATTGCTGTCTTTTAAGCTATTATAAACAGCTTGACGTCTGAACGGGCCCTAAGCCACAGGGGGTCCACTGGGCGGCTCAGCCCACCCCGGAAGAATTTTACCCTCCGGAAAATTTTCAACCTTGCTTGTAGGTCATCCAAAACCCTTGTATGCCGCTTCTGAAAATTTTTTAGATCCCCTAGCAAAGTGAGCTGACTACGGGCCTGGCTCTGAAGGTCCAACTCCTACTTTTTAGACTGGATGTTCAACAACTACGTGGACACCCCTTACTTTTTAACTCGTAGCTAAGATACTGAACATCTGAATTCAAGCTTAGGTTGACTGAATACACTTTTCTAAAAAAGTTTACCGTTGGCATTCAAAGCAAAGCTGATTTCTTCTTTCATAATTCAGATTCAGATGATCTCAAGACATAAGTCAGAGCAAGCAAATACGAATATAACAGCGCACAAATCGGTAACAGTCATATCTTTGATACTGGTATTATTTGAGATATTAGGCTTATTTTTACTGAATTTTACTAAACAAAATACTATTAATGTTTTTGACCACTTGAATAGATTAATAGTTTGTGAACGGTATCTTCAACTTTGCCTAACACCTTATCCGAGTTGGTGGTAATCATGGCGTAACCGAGTATCTTGTTTCCGTTACCGTTATAGAAATACCGGACGTTACGTTATTGTTATGCTGATTAATTTGTTGTAAATCATGTATGAATTGGGTAATATTGTGTTACAGATATGCTGCAATTGTTTGTATTAAAATGTAAATGAAAAAAATTCATCGTAAAATCGTGCAAAAATTTGAGTGCATCCGCTAGTTTAAGCGCGATAAACATTAGCGCGGCTTTAATTACATTGGTTGAAAACTAAAACATAATTGAAACTTTCATACTTCAATATCCGTTTTCCGTTTCCGTTACTTCGGTTACTATTCGTTTGCGTTATTTTTATTGTCTCAGTACACCCCAGTAATAAGTCTTGTTCCTGTAAAACAACCGATAATAAGCATTTTTTTCACCCAGTTTTTGAATTAATTATCCGTTTTCCATGGCTTCAAACAATTTATATTTGTTATCTGATCCTGAAGTCCCTCACATTGAAAATGCACTGTAAATTCCATTGAGTTGATTTTAACTCAGAATGAGTTGAATCCACTTTAGAAACCTGAGCTCTGAATTCGGCCTTTCAGAACTCAGAATTCTGAATTGGATTGACTCATTCTGAGTTAATCAATCAACTAAGCCGAAATTAAATGAGATCAGAGTGAGTTAATATTTATTACTATTAACTCAGAAATGACCACAGATAACCAATTATCTCTGAGTTGAGTAATCACCTCACTGGAATTTACAGTGTGGTCCACGCCTTTCCTATGAGGTAGACTGGTACCGAATCCACGATTTGGTCCGGCTCAGAATCCGATTCCGAATTCAATGCTAATTTGCCGAATCCGAATCCGAATCTTGCATGTAGCAAAATTCAGATATATCAATATTTTGTTTCAAAATATCAACGCAATGCCAGTCTCATAGCTTTTAAACGTTAATATATTTCGTGTTCGACCACAGTCCTGAAATTTGTGTCCTGAAACAAAAAATATTGATTTTTATAGCAAGCTATTTATAATTTTTATTGCTTATAAATGACAAAACACATTACCGAACATTGTTGAATTCGGTTTTGAATTCGGCTTTTTTACAACCGAATACGAATCCGAACCGCAAATTTTTGCCCAATCCGATTCCAAACCTTTGTTGCCACCGTGCTCCGAGGTTCACATATTTGGTTCTTTAGGCCAATGTAAAGAACAGAGGCGGAACAGTATTATAATCATATTCCTAAGCCTAAGCCTAAACCTAAGCCAAGCAAAAAATAGTCTAAAGCATAAGCTTACTCTTTCTAGTCCCATAGAAAAACGTTTCGCCCCTGATCTTTTTACTTGGGCCGTTCTTTAAAACAAAAACTTGGCAAAAAATATATATCAAAACTTTGATCTTCAAAATATTAAAACACTACGCAACCAATTGTCATTTTATTTTTACGTTATTTAAAAAAAGGTAACCAAAAATATATTAAATTTGTTTTTAAAAACAATTTCTCAATATTTTAACCATATTTTGGTTCCAAAAATGCTTCAAACCAGTGTCGGATTCAGAAATTTTTAACTGTGGCATTGCGCGATATTTAATAGCGAAAACGGCTCGCGACCGAAGCTAAGAAGAAGCTATCGAAGCCATTTTAGTACTGATATTAACAAAACAATTTGGCTCGGGTCCTTGTTGCGTCGGCTCGGCCTAGGCTGCCCCCTTCCTATCCGCTAGTGCTTTACATACCCTACTACTATACCGGCAATTGTTGTACAATTTTAAATACAAAAATTCACACAAAAAAAAACAGAAAAAATATTAAGCATCAGCGCAACTGTTGTTTGCATTTGGTGCACCACAAGCTCTCTACCATACCACCAACATCTGCGTCATAAAAATTCTCAGTTCTTTCCCCTGTAAGATATATGTATATATTATATATATATATATATGTATATATGTATATATATATCGAAACGAAATGTTTACCCAGTACGGAGCTTTTTGTGGTGAAAAATAGTTTGCTAGCAAATTGGGAATAAATTTTTTAAAATATAACATTTATTGGTTGAAATTAAATTTGAACGCGTTTCCGGCTCCGCTGCTTTGCGAGGTATCATTACAATACAAGGGTTGGTTCAAAACAATAAAACAAGACTGAAACAACGCTACCGTACTTATGATTTCAGGATATTTCAGATATAGAATTGTAAACTAGCTTTGTTCACCGATTTATGTTCATTTGATGTACACTGCAAAAAATGGCGAGTCAAATTGACTGTCTCCGAAATAGGCTTTTCCTGACTACG
This sequence comes from Enoplolaimus lenunculus, assembly GCA_030248215.1. Taxonomy (NCBI): domain Eukaryota; kingdom Metazoa; phylum Nematoda; class Enoplea; order Enoplida; family Thoracostomopsidae; genus Enoplolaimus; species Enoplolaimus lenunculus. Next base: position 101,682 of record JASANG010003121.1, read on the forward strand.
CAGACTGAGTCAAATTCGACTCCGCCAGAGTCAAATTCTACTCACTGAGCGATTCAGTGAATCAAAATTGATTGTGGCGGAGTCGAATTTTGACTCAGTTTGTGTAGTAAAGAAAAGCCTATTTCGGAGACAGTCAATTTGACTCACAATTTTTTGCAGAGTACTTTATTCTCAAATGCGTCTAGCACCGATCACCACTTGCTGATAGGTCTATAAAGTTTCAAACCAGCGAATTGTGAGGCGCCAAACTGAATACATTTCTCGCGCATGGTTTTGTCGCAACTGTTAGGGTTGCACTATACTTTTGTTGACGTCTGCACCGTCCGGCGCCGTCCAAGCGTCAAGTATAGCGCAGCCCTAAGTTTACAGGGTAGAGCTGGAGTTCTGCCTTCGGCTCCGGCAGGATATGCACCTCCGGTTCCGGCATTTATCACCTCCAGTAACACCCCGGCGGGCCCGTAGCCAAGTGAGGGGCAGAGACTCTCCCATCTTGAAAAATTTTGGGTCATTTAGGTTATCTACCCCCCAGCCGGCGTTCGCCCAAAAATGATTGGATTTTGAAAAGATTTGCATATTTAGCTTCCCATGACCTGCACTGACCATTTCACACCCAAATTTGAGTTTTTGAAAAATTCGATTTTTAAGGTCCCGATGTCTGGTTAGCGAGTTACTGCCAAATAACTGAATTGGAGCGCTGCCAACGATTTGGGACAGTGCCAAATCACTTATTTGACCATAACTCGTTAGCCAAACGTCTGATTGCGCAAAACTTAACATCGTTACACTCAGCTCCGCAAGCTGCATCGGATGGTGTATAATTTGTCCAAGTTCTTGTCAAAAGAATTTTTGTGTCCCAAGGGGGGACTTCGGGACTTTAAAAAATCGAACTTTTCAAAAATTCAAATTTGATGTGAAATGATTAGAACTGGTCATAGGAAGCTCAAATATACCAAAAATTTTCAAAAATCCAACCATTTTTGGGCAAACGCCGTCTGAGGGGTGGATAACCGAAACGACCCAAAATTTTTAGCTCCTTCTAGCAAGGTGAGCTGACTACGGATATGGACCCTGGTTAAAAGGATGTACAGTCTGCGAACAGCCTCGGTTTGAGATTACTTGCTTGGAAACCTATTAGAACTCACTGGTGACACGTTTATAAATACTATAATCCACTATGGGCAGAACATTTATATAAAACAGATTGTATTAATTTTATTCGTATTTAATGATTTAAATTAAAAAAATTTCAATTGAAGTCTTTGAAATCGCCGCTACTAAAAACAAGCAACAAAAATTATTTGTTAATAGAACTGATTTGAGCAATAATACTCAGCCAGCTGTTCTTAATAAAACACTGTTTCGAAGTACTATTTCCATAACTTTTCGGTCATCTCGGACTTCTTCTAGACTTTTCAAAGGATATCCCAGAACGTTATTAATTTGTTGACAATTTTCAACGCACTTTGTGACCATTTTTCACCAAAACTTTCGTTTCTTTAAAACAAGACTCTGTTGAAGGAAGCGTTCAGCAAGCGCCATAAACACGACCGGCAACCGGATATATTTCACGGGTTCGGCTGAATTTCCAACGATTGTCAAATCGCTTCGACATCTGAAAAAAGTTTATATTTAACAAATCCAAGCTTTAAACGCCTGTTCATTATAGTGAATTAACTTATCATTTGCTCGAGAACTATGATTCGTATCATTGCGAATGAATGGGTTAAACATACACTGTAAAAAACGGTGAGTCAAATTGACTGTTTCGGAAATAGGCTATTCCTGACTACACAAACTGAGTCAAATTCGACTCTGCCAGAGTGAAACGTGCGGCATAGTGAATCGAATTTGACTGTGGTGAAGTCGAAATTGACTCAGCTTGTGTAGTCAGGAATAGCCTATTTCCGAGAGAGCCAATTTGACTCACCGTTTTTTGCAGTATATATTCTCCGTAGCAAATAATTAAACATTCCGACATTTACTACGATTTCAGCTACAAGCTAGTCTTGCCACAACTATACAACAATCACGTCAATAGTTGATTTTCGTGATGTTAAACTTGTATCAAACACGAATATCGGAAAATTTCGTTATTTTTATGCTGAACATTAGTTATAAATCACGCATATATCTCTCAATTTTTCATTACACATATGCTGCAATTGTTCGAGATGAAATAAAAATTACGACATTCATCCGAAATGTTAAAAAATTCGGCACATCCACCATTTTTCGTTTAAAATTTTAAAAAGCCCAGTAAACTATTTGATCGTCTCAATTGTGTTGGCAGAAAAAATAAAACATCTTTGAAACTTGATACTGCAATATCGGTTTTGTGTTTCCGTTATTTCGATCACTATCCGTTTGCGTTATTTTTACTTTCCGTCTACACCCTGATTGAATTGAATGTAACTTTTGCTCGTAATAAAAAATAATTAAAATTCATTTAAAATAGTAATAAGATGTGTAACGCGACCTATTGAAGGCCACCGTAAATAATAGTTACCCCACCACCATATCTGCTGGTGGGAGATATAAAACCGTTGATTTTAAATATTTTAGTTGCATTCCACATACAGCTGAATTAAAAATCTCGGCCCTAAGCTAAACTTTAATACTTGGACCCCTTATACTAAGTGATCGACATTAAAAATGCTTTTTGAAAAGCTGTAGTGCTTTGTAGATACAATCATAATTTGCATAAGTACGTAACGTAAATAAAAATCTGCTGGAACGCTGCCCAAAATACGTATGTGGGACATTCCAGCTTTAATATATAGATATTTGCGTCAGAAAGTGTGAATTTTTGGATGTTCCACGCGATAAACAAAAATTAAGTGGATGACAAATTTATGTGCATGTTGCATAATATTTAGCAATGTTTGTTTGTTAAAATTAAACACGAATTTTCTATACAATATTTTAACGAACGACATTTTACTTCTGGTACTTAACATTAAAATGCTAAATTTCAAAGTGCAGTTTGTCGAAGGTTGATTTTCACTGTATTGTATTTTCATTATTTATTCTCCATTGTGAAATACCAACTGAAAAATTTTTTAAATTAAAATTCGAACCACCAGTTTCGCCTGCAAATCACAGACCCGTAGCCAGCTCACCTTGCTAGAAGAGGTAAAAAAATTTTGCATGAGGGTATATATCAGGGTTTTTGTTGATTTGCATGCAAGGTTCAAAATTTTCTGGCAAAATTTTTCCACGGCAACTGAACCCCTCTGGCACGCCGTTGGCTACGGACCGTCGTCAAATTTTACCTGACAATTTTTCTCCGCAATCCTTGACATAAACCAATACCGAGATACCGTTCGTAGTGTTTCTACGTGCGCATTAATATAAGTGTGTCGATACGAGCAATCGTACAGTTTGAATGGACAGTACGCTTTTGACGGTAAAAACATCTGTTGCGTTTCTGCAGTATTACTAATTGCAGATTGAAAATCGCCTGCAATTTTAGCGTCGTGCGTTGTATTTTCAGGTGCAACTCCGGATGCGCTATCAATAATTGTAATATTAAACCTGTGTGCTGCTATTCCGGTAAACAATACGTCTTCCATGCTCATCCACGGTAGTAAATGAGCGTTCGCAGCGAGAATTGCGGACGCGGACGCTGTGAACATGTAGCTGATTGAACAGTAGTTTGGGTATGTGTCCGGTTCCCACATGCTTCGTGGGACATTCCTAAAAACGCTGTCTAGTGGATTTTAGATAGCGCGGACGTATTGGTAGAATTATGATATTGGCATACAAACCACTGCTCTCCAATAATCGTTATTCATTGCGAGTTTAATTTGACAAAACACAGTTCCAAGCTATGCAATTGGCATGAATTTACACTTAAAAATGGAGAGGGGTAAACACCTTTTAAAAATGGAGGGGGTAAACACCTTTTAAAAATGGAGGAGGGAAACACCTTTTAAAAATGAAGGGGGGTAAACACCTTTTAAAAATGGAAGGGGGTAAACACCTTTAAAAAATGGAGGGGGGTAAACACCTTTTAAAAATGGAGGGGGGTACACACCTTTTAAAAATGGAGGGGGGTAAACACCTTTTAAAAATGGAGGGGGGTAAACACCTTTTAAAAATGGAGGGGGTAAACACCTTTTAAAAATGGAGGAGGGAAACACCTTTTAAAAATGAAGGGGGGTAAACACCTTTTAAAAATGGAGGGGGGTAAACACCTTTTAAAAATGGAGGGGGGTACACACCTTTTAAAAATGGAGGGGGGTAAACACCTTTTAAAAATGGAGGGGGGTACACACCTTTTAAAAATGGAGAGGGGTAAACACCTTTTAAAAATGGAGGGGGTAAACACCTTTTAAAAATGGGGGAGGGAAACACCTTTTAAAAATGAAGGGGGGTAAACACCTTTTAAAAATGGAGGGGGTAAACACCTTTTAAAAATGGAGGGGGGTACACACCTTTTAAAAATGGAGGGGGGTAAACACCTTTTAAAAATGGAGGGGGGTACACACCTTTTAAAAATGGAGGGGGTAAACACCTTTAACCTAAAACTGGAAACAAAAACTTTAATGTCGACAGAAGTGAACCAGCAATGAAACCACTTACCATTTATGTCCAGGCGCACGTATCACTGGCTTATCGTACAAAGCGGTCCCATGAACAGCCTTTTTCACAAACGGCCGACCTTCGGCTTGATCCCAGCGTTTCCCAACATATTCAGCTAAATATTGCGGAAACGCATAAACATCAGAATCACCCTTAACAATCCAATGCGCTTGTGGACAGTGGTATACGCTGAAATATAACAACGATAACGTTTTATATGTTAACAAATTGTAAACGTCATTAAAACTTCCGACAATTAAATCGCCAAAAATTGCAATTTCTGCGCTGAGTGATTGCATAACTGCATCTCGGGTGCGATTTTGTTGCAGTTGCGTTACGTTTGCTAGTGTTGCACGACGTGTTGGCAGCCCAACGAGGAAGTAAGCTTTCGCTGAGAAATGAACGCCTTCAGACGCAGTAGCGTTAACTCGTTCGAGTTCAGTTTTCCAAGATGAGCGAATGATTGCGCGAGATTCAAAATCTGCCACCCCAGTGTAGATGATGTAGAGCAATTTGATTGGTTTGCTGAAATTTTTTTACGTTTAAAATTGAAATGTACACACTTATACAGTTTCCCCTTAAATATTTATGCTTATAGCTTGATGCTCTGTTTGCATAAGCTGCGCCTATGCCTAAAGCATAGGAGTAAGCATTTACCTAAATCTTTGTCTCAGCCTAAAGCCTGAACCTAAGCCTAAAGCCTAAGCTTAAATGCGGGGAGATATAGATCAGAAAAGCCGAGTTATATTAGCTAAGCGCTGATGTTTATATTTTCTGTTTTTGAACCAATCTTCAAATTTAAGCCTAAACCTAAACTTGAGAATATGGCTGGTTGATTTTTCAAGCGCTCTATAACGGCGTAACACAAATCAATTTTAACTGGTTGAACTATATTTCAGGTTTAGGTCCAGTTTGGTAAATTATGGACCATAAAATGGCAGAAGGACAAGAAGATTTTAAACTCGAGTCCAAACTAATTTTTTTCAACTATACTTTTAGAGTGAATTGAGCTTAGATCAACGCCACATTTTGCGGCATATATTTCATAAAACCACTTACGTTGCAGCTAACTAAACAATCAGATGGAAGTTCGGTAATACGAACACAATACTCAGTGTAAAAAATCAACATGTGATTATAGGGCCTCCTGACTATTACGGATTATCCCAAGCCCAAGCCTAAGCCTAAGCTCAAGCTTAAACTTAAGCAATAAAGCTTAGTATAAACCTAAAGACTCCGCCTTCGTACGTCCCCCGGTATCTCTTGTCTCCCAGTGACTACCCTCTATAATTAATATAGGCCAAAATATTCCAGCAATTTTGTTAAAAATAATTTAAGCCCATGATTTCTAAACATCCTGCATATATCCGTCTGCCCAACCTGCAGAATCAGTATAGCAGGGGCATACACTGCAAAAAATGGTGAGTCAAATTGACTGTCTCCGAAATAGGCTTTTCCGGACTACACAAACTGAGCCAAAATTCGACTCAGCCAGTCAAATTCGATCACTGAATTAAATCCGAAAACAGTTTTATGCCGTGGGTCAAGTCCGTAGTGCTGGATCGAATCTTATATCCTGCGTTTGTGTTAAAGGTAATATGCAACAAGCGAAATTTTTCAAGTACATCAACGACACACTTTACCAGACATTTTTCCGTTGTCAACGACAAGCCTGTTTCGGAAAGACTCAATTTGTCTCACCATTTTTTGCAGTGTAGACATGATTTTGGAAACCCTGGTTATAGGTTCCATTGAAATTTTGTCGTGAAAAAGTTCCTACACACCCCTGAACTAAACTAACTCAGGGAGGAGGGGGGTGACCTCTAACCCTGGCTGCGTTTTCTTGATCATACGCAGTAATCACTCACTTTTGAGTTGATTTGTCTGGTTCTGAGCACCATTTTAAATTGGGGAGAATGTGAAAAAATTGGTCAGTATATTGTGGCAGGAAATCAGACACTTTTAACCGCTGGACGTTGTCGTATTTTGCAATTAATATCGGTTTCTTTGATTTGAGGCTCTCGTGTTTTGTCTAAAACGCTAAAAAGCAATAAAAATGACACTGCTTATTAAAATGACTTAAAAAAATCAAATTTCTAGCCAAAAAATCTACCGGGTGTAGAATAGGGTTCTACGCGGCAGCGTCGAACTTTGATTCAGTTTGTGTAGTCAAGAAAAGCCTATTTCGGCGAGAGTCAATTTGACTCATCATTTTTTTGCAGTGTACTTATTGCGCATATTCGATAGGAAAACAATTGCACGATGCTGTTAAACCACCGCCATCGTCTAAAATTGGAAACTTATCTCTGTTTCGCTGCTACTTCTGCTGGTCATTTGGACTCCGGCTCCAGGCATGTGACCGAAATACAACGAAACACAAATGTAAACAAACATGGCAAACGGGCTCAACCGAACAAGCTTAACCAGTAAGTAACGCACTTTACGAATTGGCAACATTTTTACGATACACCGAATTCGTCTCCTTTACTGAAATAAGCAACAACTTCTATTGAAGATAAGCCAGGGTTGTAATGATACCGGTATAACAAGCCTACTTAACCCTTTCTCACATGAATATTTTCTATTTCCCCTGAGACCTACTTTTATGCTAGGATTCGAACTCCAGTGACTGGAGTGGGAGGCATATACCATCACCACCCAGCTGTAGGAGCTTAACGCTCGAGCCCGAGGGGGCTTTCACGTCTTGTGGTGATTTAGTAGTATGTATACATGTTGCAATTGTTAAACACGGCGCGATACATACTATTTAACGTATATACACTGCGCTGAGTTGCCTACAGGCAACTCAATGTGAGAAGGGGTTAATTGCATATCGTGTTCTGGGACAATATTCCCAATTGTGTTCAGCACCTATCACCAGATAAAACGACAGGCTTTTAAACCGACTAACTCCTGCAATCGCGGATCTCTAAAGTGGCACAGTGGTAGCAGAAGACACCAAATACCAAAACCTGTACTAAACTTTGAACCACATCGTTTACTGGTTCAAAAGCTTAATAGAAGACTATTGACCAACTGATGATAGTTGCTACACCACGTTTGAGAATGTGAACCTTGTCACTATTACAAAATCAGAATAAAAAGCCTTTATGACTGCCCTTTGGTGTCATGAAATCAGCGGTGGTTCATCATGGGGATCAAAAACATCAACAGGACTGGATTAATACATTCGGCGTAGGTACAGAGTTTGGACGTTCTTAGGAATTCAATAATAATTGATTTATCCTATTGATCATGACCGATTGGAGTTTCCCGGTACCAACTGCATGGTTTAACGTTGCCAGCGCTTCAGAAACTATGGCTTTCGGAATTAAAGGACAAACACGAACAGATTTGAAGAGAAGGTATCTACTATTCGTTAATTCGTAAACATATAAGCTCTACCAGGCGTATTCTTTGAAAAAATTTAATTGTTTGAGGATTAAAATTTAACACACTTGCAACTGAATTGAATATCTTTTGCGTAAAAAATTACACCAAGAGTGCATAGTACAAGAGTGCGCAGCTCTTGGGGATCCGCATGTTACAAAATGTACCACCGGGCGTTGAGTTTATGGCTGACCCCCCTTTGTTTAGAGGGGGTCGTTCTCACATGCAATAACCCTAAATTAAACTATAGGAGGATGATTTTTGTAGCTGAATACATAAAGTGCCATGGTTCGCACAGGATGTGCTCCCTCGAGATATTTTGAAACCGAAATTGCACGTCCAGGTTATACCCATTCTAATAGTTTAGTCAATATATAACTATAGCAAACAAGTGGGCAAAATTGAAATATACAGAGAAAGCATGCCGGGGAGTAGAGGCCAGTGTAGAGAACATGAGCGGAACAGTATTATAAGCATATTCCTAAGCCTAAGCCTAAACTTAAGCGTAAGAATGAGCATATTTTTAAGCATAAGCCTAAACCTAAGCCTAAGCGTAAGAATGAGAATATTCCTAAGTGTAAGCCTGAGCTTAAGCCAAGCAAAAAATTAGTCTAAAGTTAAGCTTACACTATTCTAGTCCCACAGAAAAACGTTCCGCCCCTGATCTTTACATGGGCGAAAGTTTCAAAGACCCTGGACAAAAATCACTAACGGAGTTGAATTCCATGCGTTCACGGTGGCTACATCCTTGAAGGGGTATTCCAAAAAATACCATTTAAATTTCTTAAAAATCACAAAATATACGCTTTTCACCGTCTTTATGGCTGCCAAAATTTATTCTTGTTTACTCTCCAAAAATGAAACACTGCCTACGCCGATGGTATACTTGAGTTGACAGTTGCCGTTGAAATTATAAAATTCAACTCAACAGTCACACAGTGAAAGTGTTATTCAAGTAAAAACGAATTGAAATCGAACTTGTAGGTACATTTTAATTCATTGAAACATTACATTTCACCATGTTGACATTGTATGTCTGAACACGTCAAATATAATTTGTTTTATTTGATACATATGGCCCATGTATATATACACAAGAGCCGTAACAGTATTATAAGCATATTCCTAAGCCTAAGCCTAAGCAAAAGCCTAAGTTTAAGCGTAAAGATGCGTCTATTAACCCTAAGTCTATTAAAGCGTAAAAACTACGCAAAAAAGTTAGTCTAAAGCGTAACCTGACACTGTGTACAGCCATGCAGGAAAACGTTCCGACCCTGTTCTATACATGGGCCAAACATAAAATTTATCGCCTAAAAATCAAACAGAACGGACTTTAGAATAAAAACCAAACATACGCAACAGATTAAATACAACGATTGCTCTAGCGACAACTGACCGGAAGACGATTGACCAAGTGCGACAATTGCCTAAATACCATAAAACACAAACTTTCGGTCCATTAATCCATTAGCTGGAAATTTTAGCGGTATTTTGCGTTGATAATTTGCTTTTGAGTCGATAAGAAAAACACGAAGATATGCCAGCGTGTTAATACACCACCGTAAATTTCAGTGAATTGATTTTAATTCTTCAGCGATTTGAATTCGGAATGAGTTGAGAGTCACTGAGTCACTATACAAGGTGTTTCAGAACTTAACATCGAATACTGAATTGATTGAACTCATTCCTGAGGTAATCAAATTTAAGCCGGAATTCAATCAGCACAGATTGAGTTAATGTTTACTGTTATTAACTGAGAAATATACCGTGAAATGACTAATTCGTACTTTGAGGTAACTAATCAACTCACTGGAATTTTACATTTGTTTTTAAAGCAGGGTCAAAACATCTCCGACGGCAAAAGTTTCCTTGGGTATGAGAGGTTCCTGGTTTTCATTCGTATATGGTCTCGATCAAAGGGGACATAAAATCGCAATTGGCCAACTGAACTGAGATACACCATTTTTGTTATATTAAATATTTTGTCTTTAAATATTCAACAATAAATTACAATGAAATATATGCAGTATAGCGTAGATGTCGTCAAATTATGGCCGCAATTTATATATAAAGGGAAAAATGATGCTAATTAGCTTCCTAATACGCCTCATCAGAAAATCCCTACTAAAATGGTTATAAAATCTTAAATATTGCCACGAATTCTTAATAGCCGGATTCAAATTGTAGTCTTTTAGTTTATTCGGAGTCGCTCGTATCTCTAAACGGCTGAAATTTTATTTGGAAACCATAAACTAACGAAACAAAACAAGTTAATAAAATAGACAACAAAAGTTAAGCCAAAATATCTATACAGTTAACAATCCATATCGCAACTAAATAAAATTTAGAATCAAATTTCAAAGCCGGCAGCATTGCTAGACTCACAAACTATTAAACTCAGCTATAAGAGCTTGACGCTCGAGCCCGAGGGGGCTCTCACGTCTTGTGGTGATTTAGTACTGCGTATACGTGTTGCAATTGATAAACACGGTGCGATATATACTATATAACGTATATACACTGCGCTGAGTTGCCTATAGGCAACTAAATGTGAGAAGGGGTTAATGCGTTGTCCACTTTAATTTACGCCCTACCTATAGAAATCGAAAACGCCTTTTTCTAATTTGATTTTGAATAAAAGGCTACCAGTTGGAAATTGAATTTGAAAATAGTCTTGACTTACACGTATGCCTAGAACATTAACCTGCTTGCCTTCATTCTATAGCTTAGAGAAAATATACCTACAATTAAGTTTTAAAAACAATTTTAATATTTTTTCTCAAACCGACCACTGATTCGACGAAAATGATGTTATTCGATTCGACTGCGTATCTCGCCAAATAACCGTTGTGCATCGATCGGTTCCGCGACTTTTTACCGGAACCAAAAAACTAGCACCAGGCGCTAGATGCACTACTGTATTTTTGCCAGAAATCGGGCTGCCAATTAATAGGCCGACTTGATTTTCGATGGACGCGGACAATTCGTCCGAAGTGACGTAATTGTTAACGGATAGCAAATGACGTGAGTCTGCGCTTAGTAAATGACACGAGTCAGTAGTTAGCAAATGACGTGAGTCTACGCTTAGCAAATGACGTGAGTCTGCGCTTAGTAAATGACGTGAGTCAGTAGTTAGCAAATGACGTGAGTCTGCGGTTAGTAAATGACGTGAGTCTGTGCTTTGTTCGGTGTCGTTATGAAAACCGTTTACAGGAATGACCGGTGATACGTTGGGTTGATTAATAGGAATTTTTCCAGAAAACAAGCCATCGTTAGATAGCGATTCTGAGTCTTGGGCCAATTCGACAAACGTTCGACGACCAAAACAAAACCAGTAAAAGCATTGGAGCAAAGAAATGATCGAAGCACCGCAAAACAGTGAAATCATACCGCCGATGTTCGAGATTAGTTTGCCTGAAACAAAATCATAATTGATCCCATCGTTGGCACAGATGGAACGGACCGTGCATACGGGGCCTACAGATTGGGATACTCAACGATCGGTGGACTTAGAGACCGGAAGGTTTAGGTTTATGCTTAGGATTAGGATTAGGCTTAATACGCTTAGGCTTCGTCTAATACCGTAACCAGTTAGCATTGGTTGAACGGCCCACGTTAATTATAAAAGGTGCCTGCTGCCTGCTAATTCCGAAGCTTATATTTAGACTAATACGCTTAGGCTTAAACTTAGGTCTAATCGTGTAAGGTTAGGTTTAGGCTTTATAGCGCGTATGGACTTAATGTTAATATGGAACGAACAAGAAACCAAACGTAATTTTAGATCCTTTCGCAAATGTGCCATAACTTTTTTAATCTATGACTGGGGGAGCAACACTTTTCGGCCCACCCCCCTTTAGTTAGGCGCCCGGAATGACCAATATTTGGCATTTGGCCAATCGTCGTAGAAACATCATTAGAGCAATTGTCGCGTTTGAGCAATTGCCGTTTGGGTAATCGTCGACGTCCTTCGATGGGTAAACGACGTAATTTTTACAATCCAAACAATTTTCAGAATATCAAACTTGCAATATGCAAATATAACTTTGTTATATATCCTATCAAAATGAAATCTTGGTTAGGGTCCCGCTGGACTTGGCGTCCGGCGCCGTCCGTCACCCGTCCGTCACGCGTCGATCCGTCACTCATACGGCGCCGTCCGTCACCATCCGTTACCATACGTTATCGTACGTGAGTTTTTTGCGTACGATGCCGCACGGGTGACGGGCGGCACCGCACGTCAACAATAGTCTAGCGCAACCCTTACGCTCTTGAGAAACTAAATATATTATAGTTTCATAGTTATCAATTATAAACCAACAAATTACCAAACGAATAAATATAATTTTCTTCCAAAAACGAACTACTCATATGATCTTTGAGTCGAATAGTGATTTTATTGGCTACGTTTAATGAAGATTTATGCCGATTGCTCAACTCGAGTTGATTTGCTCGAGATAATGTGTTTCGAGTTGGAACAACCGTTGAATCGTACGTCCATTGTTTACAGTGTAGAAAACAGTTACGTTGACATTGACTAACTTTTGCTGGAAATGGACGAATACATTGTGCAACATCGAAATTATCAATAATCATTTGTGTTGTTTCTTAAAATATAAACGTCTCAGTGTCAGCTTTAGGTACACATAGAACAAAAATTGTCTGATATTCAAGAAATATTGTCTAAAATTTAAGACAATTATGTCTTAATACAGCCTCCAGACATATATATGCATTGAATTCTAAACTTTTATTTGTGACATTTTTCATTCAGACGAGATTTTTTAAGTGTCTGAAAAAATGTCTGAATGAAAAATGTCAGAAATAAAAGCCTGGAATTCAATGCATATATGTCTGTATTTTAAGACAATTATTTCTTAATACAGTCTCCAGACATATATATGCATTGAATTCCAAACTTTTATTTCTGATATTTTGCCTTAAGACAACATTTTTTAAGACATCAGTGTTAAAAACAGAGATTTGCCAGGGAAGCAGAGTCCAATACTTGGAGCCAAGGCTCAACCAAGATCCCCAATACCACAATCAAAGAAGACTACAAGACGTAAATCTTAAGGTCGGGGAATCCTGAGCTCAACCTGAAATATCATTGAAACTCAATTACTGTAATGTACGTAAACTTGTCTTCTATTGATTGGCTACAGTAATTTCTTAAATATGACATTTTACCTGACCAGTTTCAAACAAACGCCTGATACGAAAGTTGAATGACAGAAAATACCCTCAACGCCGAGTTAGCTCTGTGTCAACGCGATCGAGCCCATAGCCTGAGTTTAGCCCACCTAGAAAAATTTGCACACCCCAGTAGAAACGTTTCAACTTTGCTTATATGTCCTCGGAGCCAATGTAAAGAACAGGGACGGAACAGTATTACAAGCATATTCCACAACCTAAGCCTAAGCCTAAACCTAACGGTAAGAACGAGCGTATTCCTAAGCTAAGCCTGAGCCTTAGCCTAGCCTAAACCGAACAAAGACTTAGTCTAAAGCTTAAGCTTACACTTTTCTAGTCCCACAGAAAAACGTTCCGTCCATGATCTTTTTACATGGGCCATCATCAGTAACCCTTGTATCCCTGATTTTTAAACCATTGAGGGTCTCAAACGGGCTTTACTTACCCAAAAAACTACAAAACGTTTCGTTTGCACTCAAATATCCACTAAACGTTGTACAATTGAAGCATGCAAGCATTTCACGAGCAAAACACTGTTGTGAACACATTTGTGAATGTAAATGCCGACTGCTTAGTTCTTCATCCGATACACACGGATCATCGCGAGCGTTAAGTCGCACCGTATACTGCACTGACAATAGCATAACGTAGTTTGCGTCAGGTTGCAGTTCAAGAAAGTGCAATTTGCTGTTATTTGGGTTGCCAAATGCAATTTGGTACGAATAGTCGATGCGTAACGCGGCAGACAGCCAATTTTCAAGTAAGTTTGAACGGTTAATTTTGATATATACACGCGGTTCAAATAGTTCCATACCTTTGGTGCTAGAATTTAGTATTTTGACCCTTGTATACTTGCTACATCTGCTTTATAATTATACTTAGGCCTCGGGTTAGGAAAAGCATGCCTAGGCGTAAGATTAAGCGTTTGACTATTAAGGCTAACTCTTTTAGCCTAATCGTTTGGGTTAGGACTATGTTTCACCTAAACGTAAGCCTAAAGAACGATGTTAAAAGTGGAGAATAACATGAATATATGCATAAACATTTCAATCAACTACTCGTCATTTCAAAACATTCTAAAGCCCTATTCACACGTGCAAGTTTATTTGCAGCTGGAAATACTTCATTAAAAATCATACCTAGAAATTTAGTTCATATATGTGAACAACCAAGCAAGTTCACTGAATTTTTATTGCAGCCGATTTCTCATTGACTGATGAAAAAATGCAATTTTTGCGTGCAAAATTTGCACTTGTGAATAGGGTTTTGGGCTATAAAAGCATCAAAATTGTAGCTAAAATGTAATTTTTTTAGCGAACTTAAGCATCACATGTATATTGTTTATCGTGAGCAAGGGTGTGAGTAGATATCATGGGGCCTCGTAAATTCCAACACACCGTTCCCCCCAAAACACGTCAGTTGGAAGCGACGGTTTGCCATGTGATTTTAAAAACAAACATACGTCTGGTTTCTGGCTCGTTTCGCTCGTGAGGTTTTATTATTAGTTTAGAAATTTGACACCCGAGGTCTCCCAAAATTGAAAGTTTGTCTTGGGATCTCAATCAAAAAAGGCGTCTGGTTTCTGTACCAGCTTCGCTCGCGAGGTTTTCTTTACTATTGTAACTGCTGTGTACTCTTAACTGATCAGACGTGTATGCTTTTGATACAAAACGCAGTCCATCTATATAACAGGGCCGCATCGTTTTCCAGAGGGGCTATAATAGAGTCAGCTTAAGGTTTAGACTAATTTTTTTGCTTAGGCTTAGGCTTAGGTTAAGGAATAGGCTTATCCATACGCTTAGGCTTAGGCTTAGGCTTAGGAATATGCTTATACTACTGTCCCGGCCCTGTTCTATACATGGACCCAAAACGAGAAGGGTCGTATAACGCGACACTCCAGCAGATAACGTTTGCTTAACCACTTCTCACATTGAGTTGCCTATAGGCAACTCAGCGCAGTGCATATACGTTAAATAATATATATCGCACCGTGTTTAACAATTGCAACACGTATACAGAGTACTAAATCACAAAGCGTGAGGGGGGGGTTTAAAAGGGAGGAGTTTTTATGGGGGGTTGTATATATAGTAAGTATGAGGTATTGGGGAATGTAATAGTTTTAGATTAGATAGGAGTGGGAGTTTTTATATTTTTTTATTTAGGGTAAGAGGAGGGAGAGTTTATTTGGAAAAGGAGGAGGATGAGGGGAGGTATTAAATAAATGAAGTTTTATTTTATGGGGTGTGAGGAAGGTATTTTTTAGTTTTTTGAAGGGTAGGTTTGTTTGGGGAGGGGGTAGGTTAGGTTGAGTTTTTGGGTGGATAGAATGTAAGTTAAGTTTAGTAGTTTTGTTTCGGTTTAGGCTAGTAAGTAGGTTAGCTAAATCTGCTCTTCTTACGTTAGGTTTAGGCTTAGTTAGGTTGATATTTTATATGTTTCTGTTCTTATTCTCGGAATAAAAAGTTGAGTTTTTGGCGGTAAATTTTAGGTGGCTAATAGGTATGGTCATCGCGTTGAAAAAAGCACGCTTAGGTATTTTCGTATTACTTTTTTGTATAGTTGTTGACTGGTAGGTAAATGTATATTTAAGAATTATGTAGCAATAATAGAGAAAGTTTAGCATTAAGTATTGGTTTAATGTTTCAGGTTAGCTCATTCCCACTAATTAGTTGTAGTCTTCTTTGTTGTGGATTGGGATCTTGGTTAGCCTTCTCAAGTTGCTCTCTTCCCTGGAAAATCTCTCTTTTTAACACTGATGTCTTAAATAATGTATTAAGTCACAAATATCAGAAATAAAAGTTTGGAATTCAATGCATATATATGTCTGGAGACTGTATTAAGAGATATTGTCTTAAAATACAGACATATATCGCATTAGAATTTAGCTTCTTTTCTGACATTTAATACAGACATTTTTTCAGACACTTAAAAATTTCGTTTGAATGAAAAATGTCACAAATAAAAGTTTAGAATTCAATGCATATATATGTCTGGAGGCTGTATTAAGACATAATTGTCTTAAATTTTAGACAATATTTCTTGAATATCAGACAATTTTTGTTCTATGTGTACCTAAAGCTGACACTGAGACGTTTATATTTTTAAGAAAAACAACGCGAATGATTATTGATAATTTCGATGTTACAATGTATTCGTCCATTTCCAGCAAAAGTTCGTCAATGTCAACGTAACTGTTTTTCCTACACTGTAAACAATGAACGTAATTCAACGGTTGTCCAACTTGAAACACATTATCTCGAGCAAATCAACTCGAGTTGAGCAATCGGCATAAATCTTCATTAAACGTAGCCAATAAAATCACTATTCGACTACAAAGATCATATGAGTAGTTCGTTTTTTGGAAGAAAATTATATTTATTCGTTTGGTAATTTGTTGGTTTATAATTGATAACTATGAAACTATAATATATTTTAGTTTCTCAAGAGCGTAAGGGTTGCGCTAGACTATTGTTGACGTAGTTCAGCCGTCACCGTGCGGCATCGTACGCAAAAGCTCACGTACGATAACGTATGGTAACGGATGGTGACGGACGGCGGCGTATGAGTGACGGATCGACGCGTGACGGACGGGTGACGGACGGCGCCGGACGCCAAGTAGCGGGACCCTAACCAAGATTTCATTTTGATAGGATATATAACAAAGTTATATTTGCATATTGCAAGTTTGATATTCTGAAAATTGTTTGGATTGTAAAAATTACGTCGTTTACCCGTCGAAGGACATCAACGATTCCCGAAACAGCAATTGCTCAAACGCGACAATTGCTCTAATGATGTTTCTACGACGATTGGCCAAATGCCAAATATTGGTCATTTCCGGGCGCCTAACTAAAGGGGGATCGGCGGAAAATGTTCTCCCAGTCATAGATTAAAAAAGTTATGGCACATTTGCGAAAGGATCTAAAATTACGTTTTGTTTCTTGTTCGTTCCATATTCTAACATTAAGTTGCCATACGCGCTATAAAGCCTAAACCTAACCTTACACGATTAGACCTAAGTTTAAGTCTCTAAGCGTATTAGTCTAAATATAAGCTTCGGAATTAGCAGGCAGCAGGCACCTTTTATAATTAACGTGGGCCGTTCAACCAAATGGCTAACTGGTTACGGTATTAGACGATAGACCTAAGCGTATTAAGCCTAATCCTAATCCTAAGCATAAACCTAAACCTTCCGGTCTCTAAGTCCACCGATCGTTGAGTATCCCAATCTGTAGGCCCCGTATGCACGGTCCGTTCCCATCTGTGCCCAACGATGGGATCAATTATGATTTTGTTTCAGGCAAACTAATCTCGAACATCGGCGGTATGATTTCACTGTTTTTGCGGTGCTTCGATCATTTCTTTGCTCCAATGCTTTTACTGGTTTTGTTTTGGTCGTCGAACGTTTGTCGAATTGGCCCAAGACTCAGAATCGCTATCTAACGAGTGGCTTGTTTCCTGGAAAAATTCCCTACTAATCAACCCAACGTATCACCGGTCATTCCTGTAAACGGTTTTCATAACGACACCGAACAAAGCACAGACTCACGTCATTTACTAACCGCCAGACTCCACGTCATTTTGTGTTGCTAACTCTCTACTGACTCACGTCATCTCTCTAAGCGCAGACTCACGTCATTTGCTAAGCGTAGACTCACTTCATTTGCTAAGAACTACTGACTCGTGTCATTTACTAAGCGCAGACTCACGTCATTTGCTATCCGTTAACAATTACGTCACTTCGGACGAATTTGTCCGCGTCCCATCGAAAATCAAGTCGGCCTATTAATTGGCAGCCCGATTTCTGGCAAAAATACAGTAGTGCATCTAGCGCCTGGTGCTAGTTTTTTGGTTCCGGTAAAAAGTCGCGGAACCTATCTATGACAGACAACGGTTATTTGGCGAGATAACGCAGTCGAATCGAATAACATCATTTTTCGTCGAATCAGATCGTCGGTTTGAGAAAAAATATTAAAATTGTTTTTAAAACTTAATTGTAGGTATATTTTCTCTAAGCTATTTAAAAATGAAGGCAAGCAGGTTAATGTTCTAGGCATACGTGTAAGTCAAGGGGATTATTTTCAAATTCAATTTCCAACTGGTAGCCTTTCATTCAAAATCAAATTAGAAAAAGGCGTTTTCAATTTTTCTATAGGTAGGGCGTAAATTAAAAAAGTGGACAACGCATTAACCCCTTCTCACATTTAGTTGCCTATAGGCAACTCAGCGCAGTGTATATACGTTATATACAGTATATACCGCCACCGTGTTTATCAATTGCAACACGTATACGCAGTACTAAATCACAGCACAAGACATCAGACCCCCCCGGGCTTCGAGCGTCAAGCTCTTATAGCTGAGTTTAATAGTTTGTGAGTCTAGCAATGCTGCCGGCTTTGAAATTTGATTCTAAATTTTATTTCGTTGCGATATGGATTGTTAACTGTATAGATATTTTGGCTTAACTTTTGTTGTCTATTTTATTAACTTGTTTTGTTTCGTTAGTTTATGGTTTCCAAATAAAATTTCAGCCGTTTCGAGTATTCCAGCAGACTCCTAATAAACTAAAAGACTACAATTTGAATCCGGCTATTAAGAATTCGTGGCAATATTTAAGATTTTATAACGTTCATTTGATTGCAGGGATTTTCTGATGAGGCGTATTAGGAAGCTAATTAGCATCATTTTTCCCTTTATATATAAAGATTGCCGCCATAATTTTGAGCAACATCTACGCTATACTGCATATATTTCATTGTAATTTATTGTTGAATATTTAAAGACAAAATATTTAATATAACAAAAATGGTGTATCTACAGTTCAAGTTGGCCAGATGCGATTTTATGTCCCCTTTGATCGAGACCATATCCAAATGAAAACCAGGAACCTCTCATACCCAAGGAAACTTTTGCCGTCGAGAAATTTTTTGACCCTGCTTTAAAAACAAATGTAAAATTCCAGTGAGTTGATTAGTTACCTCAAAGTACGAATTAGTCATTTCACGGTATATTTCTTCAGAGTTAATAACAGTAAACATTAACTCAATCTGTGCTGATTGAATTCCAGCTTTAAATTTGATTACCTCAGGAATGAGTTCAATCAATTCAGTATTCGATGTTAAGTTCTGAAACACCTTGTATAGTGACTCAGTGACTCTCAACTCATTCCGAATTCAAATCGCTGAAGAATCTAAAATCAATTCACTGAAAATTTACGGTGGTGTATTAACACGCTGGCATATCTTCGTGTTTTTATTATGACTCAAAAGCAAATTATCAACGCAAAATACCCCTAAAATTTCCAGCTAAATGGATTAATGGACCGAAAGTTTGTGTTTTATGGTATTTAGGCAATTGTCGCACTTGGTCGTATCGTCTTCCGGTCAGTTGTCGCTAGAGCAATCGTTGTATTTAATCTGTTGCGTATGTTTGGTTTTTATTCTAAAGTCCGTTCTGTTTGATTTTTAGGCGATAAATTTTATGTTTGGCCCATGTATAGAACAGGGTCGGAACATTTTCCTGCATGGCTGTACACCAAGTGTCAATTTACGCTTTAGACTAACCTTTTTGCATAATTTTTACGCTTTAATAGACTTAGGGTTAATAGACGCATCTTTACGCTTAAACTTAGGCTTTTGCTTAGGCTTAGGCTTTGGAATATGCTTATAATACTGTTACGGCTCTGTATATATATATACATGGGCCATATGTATCAAATAAAACAAATTATATTTGACGTGTTCAGACATACAATGTCAACATGGTGAAATGTAATGTTTCAATGAATTAAAATGTACCTACAAGTTCGATTTCAATTCGTTTTTACTTGAATAACACTTTCACTGTGTCATACTGTTGAGTTGAATTTTATAATTTCAACGGCAACTGTCAACTCAAGTATACCATCGGCGTAGGCAGTGTTTCATTTTTGGAGAGTAAACAAGAATAAATTTTGGCAGCCATAAAGACGGTGTAAAGCGTATATTTTGTGATTTTTAAGAAATTTAAATGGTATTTTTTGGAATACCCCTTCAAGGATGTAGCCACCGTGAACGCATGGAATTCAACTCCGTTAGTGATTTTTGTCCAGGGTCTTTTCTCAAAACTTTCGCCCATGTAAAGATCAGGGGCGGAACGTTTTTCTGTGGGACTAGAATAGTGTAAGCTTAACTTTAGACTAATTTTTTGCTTGGCTTAAGCTCAGGCTTACACTTAGGAATATTCTCATTCTTACGCTTAGGCTTAGGTTTAGGCTTATGCTTAAAAATATGCTCATTCTTACGCTTAAGTTTAGGCTTAGGCTTAGGAATATGCTTATAATACTGTTCCGCTCATGTTCTCTACACTGGCCTCTACTCCCCGGCATGCTTTCTCTGTATATTTCAATTTTGCCCACTTGTTTGCTATAGTTATATATTGACTAAACTATTAGAATGGGTATAACCTGGACGTGCAATTTCGGTTTCAAAATATCTCGAGGGAGCACATCCTGTGCGAACCATGGCACTTCACGTATTCAGCTACAAAAATCATCCTCCTATAGTTTAATTTAGGGTTATTGCATGTGAGAACGACCCCCTCTAAACAAAAGGGGGTCAGCCATAACCTCAACGCCCGATGGTACACTTTGTAACATGCGGCACCCCAAGAGCTGCGCACTCTTGTACTATGCACTCTTGGTGTAATTTTTTACGCAAAAGATATTCAATTCATTTGCCAAAGTGTGTTAAATTTTTAATTCCTCAAACAATTAAATTTTTTCAAAGAATACGCCTGGTAGAGCTTATATGTTTACGAATTAACGAATAGTAGATACCTTCTCTTCAAATTTGTTCGTGTTTGTCCTTTAATTCCGAAAGCCATCGTTTCTGAAACACTGACAACATTTAAACCATGCAGTTGGTACCAGGAAACTCCAATCGGTCATGATCAATAGGATAAATCAATTGTATTATTCAATTCCTACCAACGTCCAAACTTTGTACCTACGCCGAATGTATTAATCCAGACCTGTTGATGTTTTAATTCCCCATAACTAACCACATCGCTGATTTCATACAGCCAAAAGGGCTGTCATCAAGGCTTTTTATTCTGATTTTGTAATCGTGTCAAGAGTTAGCACATTCTCAAACATCATATAAGCAACTATCATCAGTTCGTCAATAGTCTTCTATTAAGCTTTTCAACCAGTAACCGATGTGGTACAAAAGTTTCATATACAGGTTTTGGTATTTGGTGTCTTCTGCTACCACTGTGCCACTTTAGAGATCCGCGATTGCAGGAGTTAGTCGGTTTAAAAGCCTGTCGTTTTATCTTGGTGATAGGTACTGAACACCATCCTATAATATCGTCCCAGAACACGATATCCAATTAACCCCTTCTCACATTGAGTTGCCTGTAGGCAACTACAGCGCAGTGTATATACGTTCAATAGTATGTATCGCGGCCGTGTTTCAACAATTGCAACATGTATACATACTACTTAGATCTCCACAAGACATAAAAGCCCCTCGGACTCGAGCGTTAACCTCCTACAGCTGGGTGATACTACCTATATGCCTCCCACTCCAGTCACTGGAGTTCGAATCCTAGCATAAAAGTAGGCCTCAGGGCAAATAGAAAATATTCATGTGAGAAAGGGTTAAGTAGGCTTGTTATACCGGTATTCATTACAACCCTGGCTTATCTTCAATAGAAGTTGTTGCTTATTTCAGTAAATAGGAGACGAATTTGGTGTATCGTAAAAATGTTGCCAATTCGTAAAGTCCTTTACTTTACTGGTTAAAGCTTCTTCGGTTGATCACGTTTGCCATGTTTGTTTACATATGTGTTTCGTTGTATTTCGGTCACAAGAATGGAGCCGGATTCAAAATGACAAGAAGAAGAAGAAGCGAAACAGATATAAGTTTCCAATTTTAGACGATGGCGGTGAGTTTAACAGCATACGTGCAATTGTTTTCCTATCCAAAATATGCGCAATAAGTACACTGCAAAAAAATGATGAGTCATATTGTCTCTCGCCGAAATATTCTTTTATTGACTAAACAAACTGAATCAAAGTTCGACTCTGCCGCGTAGAACCATATTATACACCCGTTAGATTTTTTGGCTAGAAATTTGATTTTTTTAAGTCATTTTAATAAGCAGTGTCATTTTTTATTGCTTTTTAGCGTTTTAGACAAAACACGAGAGCCTCAAATCAAAGAAACCGATATTAATTGCAAAATACGACAACGTCCAGCGGTTAAAAGTGTCTGATTTCCTGCCACAATATACTGACCAATTTTTTCACATTCTCCCCAATTTAAAATGGTGCTCAGAACCAGACAAATCAACTCAAAAGTGAGTGATTACTGCGTATGATCAAGAAAACGCAGCCAGGGTTAGAGGTCACCCCCCTCCTCCCTGAGTTAGTTTAGTTCAGGGGTGTGTAGGAACTTTTTCACGACAAAATTTCAATGGAACCTATAACCAGGGTTTCCAAAATCATGTCTACACTGCAAAAAATGGTGAGACAAATTGAGTCTTTCCGAAACAGGCTTGTCGTTGACAACGGAAAAATGTCTGGTAAAGTGTGTCGTTGATGTACTTGAAAAATTTCGCTTGTTGCATATTACCTTTAACACAAACGCAGGATATAAGATTCGATCCAGCACTACGGACTTGACCCACGGCATAAAACTGTTTTCGGATTTAATTCAGTGATCGAATTTGACTGGCTGAGTCGAATTTTGGCTCAGTTTGTGTAGTCCGGAAAAGCCTATTTCGGAGACAGTCAATTTGACTCACCATTTTTTGCAGTGTATGCCCCTGCTATACTGATTCTGCAGGTTGGGCAGACGGATATATGCAGGATGTTTAGAAATCATGGGCTTAAATTATTTTTAACAAAATTGCTGGAATATTTTGGCCTATATTAATTATAGAGGGTAGTCACTGGGAGACAAGAGATACCGGGGGACGTACGAAGGCGGAGTCTTTAGGTTTATACTAAGCTTTATTGCTTAAGTTTAAGCTTGAGCTTAGGCTTAGGCTTGGGCTTGGGATAATCCGTAATAGTCAGGAGGCCCTATAATCACATGTTGATTTTTTACACTGAGTATTGTGTTCGTATTACCGAACTTCCATCTGATTGTTTAGTTAGCTGCAACGTAAGTGGTTTTATGAAATATATGCCGCAAAATGTGGCGTTGATCTAAGCTCAATTCACTCTAAAAGTATAGTTGAAAAAAATTAGTTTGGACTCGAGTTTAAAATCTTCTTGTCCTTCTGCCATTTTATGGTCCATAATTTACCAAACTGGACCTAAACCTGAAATATAGTTCAACCAGTTAAAATTGATTTGTGTTACGCCGTTATAGAGCGCTTGAAAAATCAACCAGCCATATTCTCAAGTTTAGGTTTAGGCTTAAATTTGAAGATTGGTTCAAAAACAGAAAATATAAACATCAGCGCTTAGCTAATATAACTCGGCTTTTCTGATCTATATCTCCCCGCATTTAAGCTTAGGCTTTAGGCTTAGGTTCAGGCTTTAGGCTGAGACAAAGATTTAGGTAAATGCTTACTCCTATGCTTTAGGCATAGGCGCAGCTTATGCAAACAGAGCATCAAGCTATAAGCATAAATATTTAAGGGGAAACTGTATAAGTGTGTACATTTCAATTTTAAACGTAAAAAAATTTCAGCAAACCAATCAAATTGCTCTACATCATCTACACTGGGGTGGCAGATTTTGAATCTCGCGCAATCATTCGCTCATCTTGGAAAACTGAACTCGAACGAGTTAACGCTACTGCGTCTGAAGGCGTTCATTTCTCAGCGAAAGCTTACTTCCTCGTTGGGCTGCCAACACGTCGTGCAACACTAGCAAACGTAACGCAACTGCAACAAAATCGCACCCGAGATGCAGTTATGCAATCACTCAGCGCAGAAATTGCAATTTTTGGCGATTTAATTGTCGGAAGTTTTAATGACGTTTACAATTTGTTAACATATAAAACGTTATCGTTGTTATATTTCAGCGTATACCACTGTCCACAAGCGCATTGGATTGTTAAGGGTGATTCTGATGTTTATGCGTTTCCGCAATATTTAGCTGAATATGTTGGGAAACGCTGGGATCAAGCCGAAGGTCGGCCGTTTGTGAAAAAGGCTGTTCATGGGACCGCTTTGTACGATAAGCCAGTGATACGTGCGCCTGGACATAAATGGTAAGTGGTTTCATTGCTGGTTCACTTCTGTCGACATTAAAGTTTTTGTTTCCAGTTTTAGGTTAAAGGTGTTTACCCCCTCCATTTTTAAAAGGTGTGTACCCCCCTCCATTTTTAAAAGGTGTTTACCCCCCTCCATTTTTAAAAGGTGTGTACCCCCCTCCATTTTTAAAAGGTGTTTACCCCCCTCCATTTTTAAAAGGTGTTTACCCCCCTTCATTTTTAAAAGGTGTTTCCCTCCTCCATTTTTAAAAGGTGTTTACCCCCTCCATTTTTAAAAGGTGTTTACCCCTCTCCATTTTTAAAAGGTGTGTACCCCCCTCCATTTTTAAAAGGTGTTTACCCCCCTCCATTTTTAAAAGGTGTGTACCCCCCTCCATTTTTAAAAGGTGTTTACCCCCCTCCATTTTTAAAAGGTGTTTACCCCCCTTCATTTTTAAAAGGTGTTTCCCTCCTCCATTTTTAAAAGGTGTTTACCCCCTCCATTTTTAAAAGGTGTTTACCCCCCTCCATTTTTAAAAGGTGTTTACCCCCCTCCATTTTTAAAAGGTGTGTACCCCCCTCCATTTTTAAAAGGTGTTTACCCCCCTCCATTTTTTAAAGGTGTTTACCCCCTTCCATTTTTAAAAGGTGTTTACCCCCCTTCATTTTTAAAAGGTGTTTCCCTCCTCCATTTTTAAAAGGTGTTTACCCCCTCCATTTTTAAAAGGTGTTTACCCCTCTCCATTTTTAAGTGTAAATTCATGCCAATTGCATAGCTTGGAACTGTGTTTTGTCAAATTAAACTCGCAATGAATAACGATTATTGGAGAGCAGTGGTTTGTATGCCAATATCATAATTCTACCAATACGTCCGCGCTATCTAAAATCCACTAGACAGCGTTTTTAGGAATGTCCCACGAAGCATGTGGGAACCGGACACATACCCAAACTACTGTTCAATCAGCTACATGTTCACAGCGTCCGCGTCCGCAATTCTCGCTGCGAACGCTCATTTACTACCGTGGATGAGCATGGAAGACGTATTGTTTACCGGAATAGCAGCACACAGGTTTAATATTACAATTATTGATAGCGCATCCGGAGTTGCACCTGAAAATACAACGCACGACGCTAAAATTGCAGGCGATTTTCAATCTGCAATTAGTAATACTGCAGAAACGCAACAGATGTTTTTACCGTCAAAAGCGTACTGTCCATTCAAACTGTACGATTGCTCGTATCGACACACTTATATTAATGCGCACGTAGAAACACTACGAACGGTATCTCGGTATTGGTTTATGTCAAGGATTGCGGAGAAAAATTGTCAGGTAAAATTTGACGACGGTCCGTAGCCAACGGCGTGCCAGAGGGGTTCAGTTGCCGTGGAAAAATTTTGCCAGAAAATTTTGAACCTTGCATGCAAATCAACAAAAACCCTGATATATACCCTCATGCAAAATTTTTTTACCTCTTCTAGCAAGGTGAGCTGGCTACGGGTCTGTGATTTGCAGGCGAAACTGGTGGTTCGAATTTTAATTTAAAAAATTTTTCAGTTGGTATTTCACAATGGAGAATAAATAATGAAAATACAATACAGTGAAAATCAACCTTCGACAAACTGCACTTTGAAATTTAGCATTTTAATGTTAAGTACCAGAAGTAAAATGTCGTTCGTTAAAATATTGTATAGAAAATTCGTGTTTAATTTTAACAAACAAACATTGCTAAATATTATGCAACATGCACATAAATTTGTCATCCACTTAATTTTTGTTTATCGCGTGGAACATCCAAAAATTCACACTTTCTGACGCAAATATCTATATATTAAAGCTGGAATGTCCCACATACGTATTTTGGGCAGCGTTCCAGCAGATTTTTATTTACGTTACGTACTTATGCAAATTATGATTGTATCTACAAAGCACTACAGCTTTTCAAAAAGCATTTTTAATGTCGATCACTTAGTATAAGGGGTCCAAGTATTAAAGTTTAGCTTAGGGCCGAGATTTTTTAATTCAGCTGTATGTGGAATGCAACTAAAATATTTAAAATCAACGGTTTTATATCTCCCACCAGCAGATATGGTGGTGGGGTAACTATTATTTACGGTGGCCTTCAATAGGTCGCGTTACACATCTTATTACTATTTTAAATGAATTTTAATTATTTTTTATTACGAGCAAAAAGTTACATTCAATTCAATCAGGGTGTAGACGGAAAGTAAAAATAACGCAAACGGATAGTGATCGAAATAACGGAAACACAAAACCGATATTGCAGTATCAAGTTTTCAAAGATGTTTTATTTTTTCTGCCAACACAATTGAGACGATCAAATAGTTTACTGGGCTTTTTAAAATTTTAAACGAAAAATGGTGGATGTGCCGAATTTTTTAACATTTCGGATGAATGTCGTAATTTTTATTTCATCTCGAACAATTGCAGCATATGTGTAATGAAAAATTGAGAGATATATGCGTGATTTATAACTAATGTTCAGCATAAAAATAACGAAATTTTCCGATATTCGTGTTTGATACAAGTTTAACATCACGAAAATCAACTATTGATGTGATTGTTGTATAGTTGTGGCAAGACTAGCTTGTAGCTGAAATCGTAGTAAATGTCGGAATGTTTAATTATTTGCTACTGAGAATATATACTGCAAAAAACGGTGAGTCAAATTGGCTCTCTCGGAAATAGGCTATTCCTGACTACACAAGCTGAGTCAATTTCGACTTCACCACAGTCAAATTCGATTCACTATGCCGCACGTTTCACTCTGGCAGAGTCGAATTTGAGTCAGTTTGTGTAGTCAGGAATAGCCTATTTCCGAAACAGTCAATTTGACTCACCGTTTTTTACAGTGTATGGTTTAACCCATTCATTCGCAATGATACTAATCATAGTTCTCTGAGCAAATGATAAGTTAATTCACTATAATGAACAGGCGTTTAAAGTCCTTGGATTTGTTAAAAATAAACTTTTTTCAGATGTCGAAGCGATTTCCACAATCGTTGGAAATTCAGCCGAACCCGTGAAATATATCCGGTTGCCGGTCGTGTTTATGGCGCTTGCTGAACGCTTCCTTCAACAGAGTCTTGTTTTAAAGAAACGAAAGTTTTGGTGAAAAATGGTCACAAAGTGCGTTGAAAATTGTCAACAAATTAATAACGTTCTGGGATATCCTTTGAAAGTCTAGAAGTAGTCCGAGATGACCGAAAAGTTATGGAAATAGTACTTCGAAACAGTGTTTTATTAAGAACAGCTGGCTGAGTATTATCTGCTAAATCAGTTCTATTAACAAATAATTTTTGTTGCTTGTTTTTAGTAGCGGCGATTTCAAAGACTTCAATTGAAATTCTTTTTAATTTAAATCATTAAATACGAATAAAATTAATACAATCTGTTTTATATAAATGTTCTGCCCATAGTGGATTATAGTATTTATAAACGTGTCACCAGTGAGTTCTAATAGGTTTCCAAGCAAAGTAATCTCAAACCGAGGCTGTTCGCAGACTGTACATCCTTTTAACCAGGGTCCATATCCGTAGTCAGCTCACCTTGCTAGAAGGAGCTAAAAATTTTGGGTCGTTTCGGTTATCCACCCCTCAGACGGCGTTTGCCCAAAAATGGTTGGATTTTTGAAAATTTTTGGTATATTTGAGCTTCCTATGACCAGTTCTAATCATTTCACATCAAATTTGAATTTTTGAAAAGTTCGATTTTTTAAAGTCCCGAAGTCCCCCCTTGGGACACAAAAATTCTTTTGACAAGAACTTGGACAAATTATACACCATCCGATGCAGCTTGCGGAGCTGAGTGTAACGATGTTAAGTTTTGCGCAATCAGACGTTTGGCTAACGAGTTATGGTCAAATAAGTGATTTGGCACTGTCCCAAATCGTTGGCAGCGCTCCAATTCAGTTATTTGGCAGTAACTCGCTAACCAGACATCGGGACCTTAAAAATCGAATTTTTCAAAAACTCAAATTTGGGTGTGAAATGGTCAGTGCAGGTCATGGGAAGCTAAATATGCAAATCTTTTCAAAATCCAATCATTTTTGGGCGAACGCCGGCTGGGGGTAGATAACCTAAATGACCCAAAATTTTTCAAGATGGGAGAGTCTCTGCCCCTCACTTGGCTACGGGCCCGCCGGGGTGTTACTGGAGGTGATAAATGCCGGAACCGGAGGTGCATATCCTGCCGGAGCCGAAGGCAGAACTCCAGCTCTACCCTGTAAACTTAGGGCTGCGC
Organism: Enoplolaimus lenunculus; assembly: GCA_030248215.1. Lineage (NCBI taxonomy): Eukaryota > Metazoa > Nematoda > Enoplea > Enoplida > Thoracostomopsidae > Enoplolaimus > Enoplolaimus lenunculus. The sequence goes on from JASANG010003121.1 coordinate 130,300, forward strand.
TATACTTGACGCTTGGACGGCGCCGGACGGTGCAGACGTCAACAAAAGTATAGTGCAACCCTAACAGTTGCGACAAAACCATGCGCGAGAAATGTATTCAGTTTGGCGCCTCACAATTCGCTGGTTTGAAACTTTATAGACCTATCAGCAAGTGGTGATCGGTGCTAGACGCATTTGAGAATAAAGTACTCTGCAAAAAATTGTGAGTCAAATTGACTGTCTCCGAAATAGGCTTTTCTTTACTACACAAACTGAGTCAAAATTCGACTCCGCCACAATCAATTTTGATTCACTGAATCGCTCAGTGAGTAGAATTTGACTCTGGCGGAGTCAAATTGACTCAGTCTGCGTAGTCAGGAAAAGCCTATTTCGGAGACAGTAATTTGACTCGCCATTTTTGCAGTGTCATCAAATGAACATAAATCGGTGAACAAAGCTAGTTTACAATTCTATATCTGAAATATCCTGAAATCATAAGTACGGTAGCGTTGTTTCAGTCTTGTTTTATTGTTTTGAACCAACCCTTGTATTGTAATGATACCTCGCAAAGCAGCGGAGCCGGAAACGCGTTCAAATTTAATTTCAACCAATAAATGTTATATTTTAAAAAATTTATTCCCAATTTGCTAGCAAACTATTTTTCACCACAAAAAGCTCCGTACTGGGTAAACATTTCGTTTCGATATATATATACATATATACATATATATATATATATAATATATACATATATCTTACAGGGGAAAGAACTGAGAATTTTTATGACGCAGATGTTGGTGGTATGGTAGAGAGCTTGTGGTGCACCAAATGCAAACAACAGTTGCGCTGATGCTTAATATTTTTTCTGTTTTTTTTGTGAATTTTTGTATTTAAAATTGTACAACAATTGCCGGTATAGTAGTAGGGTATGTAAAGCACTAGCGGATAGGAAGGGGGCAGCCTAGGCCGAGCCGACGCAACAAGGACCCGAGCCAAATTGTTTTGTTAATATCAGTACTAAAATGGCTTCGATAGCTTCTTCTTAGCTTCGGTCGCGAGCCGTTTTCGCTATTAAATATCGCGCAATGCCACAGTTAAAAATTTCTGAATCCGACACTGGTTTGAAGCATTTTTGGAACCAAAATATGGTTAAAATATTGAGAAATTGTTTTTAAAAACAAATTTAATATATTTTTGGTTACCTTTTTTTAAATAACGTAAAAATAAAATGACAATTGGTTGCGTAGTGTTTTAATATTTTGAAGATCAAAGTTTTGATATATATTTTTTGCCAAGTTTTTGTTTTAAAGAACGGCCCAAGTAAAAAGATCAGGGGCGAAACGTTTTTCTATGGGACTAGAAAGAGTAAGCTTATGCTTTAGACTATTTTTTGCTTGGCTTAGGTTTAGGCTTAGGCTTAGGAATATGATTATAATACTGTTCCGCCTCTGTTCTTTACATTGGCCTAAAGAACCAAATATGTGAACCTCGGAGCACGGTGGCAACAAAGGTTTGGAATCGGATTGGGCAAAAATTTGCGGTTCGGATTCGTATTCGGTTGTAAAAAAGCCGAATTCAAAACCGAATTCAACAATGTTCGGTAATGTGTTTTGTCATTTATAAGCAATAAAAATTATAAATAGCTTGCTATAAAAATCAATATTTTTTGTTTCAGGACACAAATTTCAGGACTGTGGTCGAACACGAAATATATTAACGTTTAAAAGCTATGAGACTGGCATTGCGTTGATATTTTGAAACAAAATATTGATATATCTGAATTTTGCTACATGCAAGATTCGGATTCGGATTCGGCAAATTAGCATTGAATTCGGAATCGGATTCTGAGCCGGACCAAATCGTGGATTCGGTACCAGTCTACCTCATAGGAAAGGCGTGGACCACACTGTAAATTCCAGTGAGGTGATTACTCAACTCAGAGATAATTGGTTATCTGTGGTCATTTCTGAGTTAATAGTAATAAATATTAACTCACTCTGATCTCATTTAATTTCGGCTTAGTTGATTGATTAACTCAGAATGAGTCAATCCAATTCAGAATTCTGAGTTCTGAAAGGCCGAATTCAGAGCTCAGGTTTCTAAAGTGGATTCAACTCATTCTGAGTTAAAATCAACTCAATGGAATTTACAGTGCATTTTCAATGTGAGGGACTTCAGGATCAGATAACAAATATAAATTGTTTGAAGCCATGGAAAACGGATAATTAATTCAAAAACTGGGTGAAAAAAATGCTTATTATCGGTTGTTTTACAGGAACAAGACTTATTACTGGGGTGTACTGAGACAATAAAAATAATCAAAAACTAGTAGTACCAATAAACTAAACGGAAAAAGCTATTGAGTACTAAAAGTTTATTAT